>OX243814.1:26540229-26800229 GCA_945859605.1 Lumbricus rubellus
CGCAGCTTTGTTGTTTGAAATCGAATGGGGGTTTCAAGCATTTAAGGGGTCCACCAACTAAGCTCTGCACAGGGGCCTCCCAAGACCTTGCTACGCCACTGATACTATAGCTTTCCATCTTCCACTTTCATAATCGTAGTTCTCCTATACCTCTCAGTCATCGCTCCCAATTATCTCTCCTGCCACTGAAACAAAAGTGTCATTCCTCCAAGTGTCATTCCTCTTCTTCTTTAGATTCTCTGCCCCTCGGCATGTTTCAACAGCCAACGACGCCATTCTTCTCTTCTCTGTGCTTCTCTCTTCAGTTCGTTGTATCCATCAGTCATCATCTATCCCAGCATCATCTGTCTCGGTCTTCCTTTCATTCTTTTCCCCTCCAATCTCCCTTCTATGATTTCTCTCAGGAGGGAGTATCTTCTTAATAAACTCTCCTACTGCAGCAAGTAATGCGGACTCGAGATCCTATCCCCCCACCAAGGGTGGATAAATTGTTGGTCTTGGGTCTGGAAACATTTTTGGTTGGTCTTTGGCCTAAAAATCTGATGACTTTTTTAGTCGTTAGGCCTACCACTTCGCCCGCCAGAAAAACTGGAACGAAAAAAGAACGAAGTCTGAAGTGTTTAAGAAGGGCGAGGGGGAAACAATAATAATTGACTCTGTAGAGTGAGTAATTGTTATCGTTATCCAATTATTGTCTCTGTAGAATGAGTATAGACTTGATATATCCTATGAGTTTGTTATTGTTCTCCATTTAATTAGTCATTCAATACCGCAACGGTCTGCATGCAACGGCAGGAGCCACGGATGCGGAAGATTTGTGGCAAAAGGTAATTGAACCGAGTTCATCGAATATCAGATAACCAAATAGACAATCGCTATTTACTCAGTCGCATAGATTAGGGGGAATGCTGTTACTAGCCCCCCCCCCCCCCCCCCCATCGAACTTCATTGGATCCGCCATGCACTCTTCTGCTCTGTCGACACATCTATCCATAATATTCACTCAAAGTTCGTTTACGTGTGCTTCGTAGTATCTCTGGATGTATGTCTGTGTGTATGCATGTATGTCCATCTGTCACTTATCCAGGAATTTGAAACGGGTCAACGAAGTGCTTTCTGTTTCCCAGAGAGAACGCTTAGTGTACGCCTTCCTCACCGTTTGTCTGTCTGTTTCGGTTTCTCGAAGTTGTAGCCCACAAACATGTTTCCCACTTACTGACCCCTTTATACAGTGTAGAATACGCACACATGGACACTGGGAGAGAAAGAGACAAGCACACACACACGCGCACGCACACAGACATATAGAGAGATAGAGCGACTAACATTGCTGAAATTAGCAGAAGTACATAGCGTAGGAACGACTTCCTTCTTCATCGACCGAATTACGGAAAGCGTGTCGTTTATTAAGGCACACGTCGTAAATCTTTCGTTACCAAGCATCGCGTAGCCATCATCGCACAGCCGAGCAGAGCCGAATAATAATGATAAATCGTTCGTGGTACTTCATAAATTAGACACCGTGTCGAGCGGCAGCCATTGAGAAATGTGTATACAACCAGCGATTTGGCATGCCAACACACCGACACAGATGGAATTAGTTACACGCGAATGCCTGAAATGCTGATCCAGTTCGAATCGGGAAAGGCCTTCTGCATGTCCAACATTTTTGTCATTCGATATCACTGCGCTACATAAATTTAGAAAATCTGCTACTGAAGTAGAGCGATGTCTACCCACAAGCAGTGAACAAGCAAATCCAAGTGGACAATGAGGTGGATTAAAAGGCATGTTCATTGTTCAGCATGTTCGGCCGAACAGGGCACCCACGCTTTATGGGTCCCCAGTCCCGACACATGTGATAAGAATACATTTTATCATTGTTAATTATAATGGTAAAAAAGAGAGAAAGATCTCAGAAGAAAATGTCGAATTATTTGAAAAACCACATTGACTGATTTTAACTTAAGTCTATGGGCCTATAGCTAAACCTACAACTTTTGGGTCACTAATTAGCCTACTTTTATTGGACGTGATGATGCTACATTATTAGCGTATTGTGTCGGCTTCTCCTTGTTTGCAATTTTGCAATTATTGTTGCGTCACTAACTTCGCTGCTGATACGACGATAGTAGGCCTACTATAATTATGACGACAACTTCTTGGTCTAGGCCCTACAACATTTTTGCTTCGTCATTAGCTATGTAAGCCCATAGTGCTACCGTGGCCCAGTAGCGCATTGGAGAACACGCTGGCATAGAGAGCGAGAGGTAACGAGATCGCGCCCAGTAGGGCAGACGTGCTTTGTAGGCTGCTATTAGCGCCGTGTAGGCCTATTGCAGACTGTCTTTTCTGCTAGTAGGCCTATAGTTAAGATTGATGTTAATTAAGATTGTTGCATAACTTGTACATGTACAGCGCAGTGCGTTCACAGGCGTTTCATTAAAGAAAAGTATCATTATTATATGATTTAACTCTTGAGAGGTGGGGGGCTAACCTCGAGTCTGGGCCTTCTGGGCGGCCTAACCATGAAAAAGGATTCCATTTTATGGTAAAAAAGTTGAATCTGGGCCTTCTTCTTCCTAGCTCCTGATAAACTCCGCCCATGGGTTTAATCTATAGGCATCTTCCGGAGGAGAAAGAGTTCCAACCTAGGAATGACTTTTCCCTCAGAAAACTTGTAGAGTATAGGTTATTTACATCTATATATTAAGTCACAGGAACAATTAAAAAACTATCGGAATTTGTATTTTTAATTAATTTTATGATGATTATTAAGGCAACGACTAAAACAATAAGAAAAAATAAAAGGTGCACATGGTCGGAACAATTTTTAGGGGCATAGGGTGTCGCCGCTGTCCGTCCGCCTCTGCGGTTGCAGCCCAAATGGCCTCCCCTCCCATAAACCTGAATCCCTCCCCAAAGCAGGGGACTACATTGTAGATCTGTTGTACCTAACAGTAACTGTTAGCTAGTGAGTAAATAGGCCTAAGCTTACAGCCTATGCTCTACAAATAAACTGACTTTGATTTAGAGACATCTAATAAAATTGACATTGTTCAAAACGCATGACAATCTAAATATAAATGCTTTTCGCAACAGATATGAGTAGGCCTATTTGACAATAAAGTACGAACAACTTCATTACTTCAAAATGAAGATCGTCAGTTTTTCATGCAATAACAAAACTAATTTATTTGATTTATTTACTTCGTAACCCCCCCACCCTCATAGACCCACAGGCCTATTATAACTTACTGTTTCTGTCACTTTTTCATATTGGCTACAAAATATGATATGGTAAAAGACAGCAATTTGACCCATACTCTGACAGCCCTGCAACCTAATGATTCAGAGCTTTTTTAGTGCGCCTGCAGTTCTACACATAAAGGTCGTCAGTTCTAAATGAATTTGTGCAGCTGTAAAAGCATTTTGCTGCGGTTAAAAATGGTTTAAAATGTTCACCATTGTCATCGGATAGCGGATGGAGGATAGAAGGGAGAGAAAGGTTACGCAGTTCTAAAAGATTCTTTAAAAGACGATTATTGTTCTTCATCATTTTCTGAAAGCATTGAGAAGCCAGGCTGTTGTTGTTGTCTCCTGCGGTACAATACAATACCGTATGCAAAGCATAAGGAATTGCTTTATAGGTGTGACCCTCATACCAGTGCAATATCACAATCCACCTCTAGCGCACAGACGGCGCAAGTTAGGCCTAATTAAACTCAACATTCTTAGCTATCTATGAACCCAGTGTGGAGGCGTAGGCAGCGGTTGGCTAATGGCGCACTTTTAAGTCCATTTAAAAAAAGTAAAGTTATCACTGCCATGTTATTCCTTATATGCAAATCTATAGGAAACATTATGAAAGTAATGAAACAGAGCAAAAGCTCACTCGAAAGATGAAAGTTTTCATGAAAAACATGAAAAGACAGACTTTTTGCCAAATAATGCACACAATTTGACATTAGGCCTATATATAGGGGGCCTAAATGACTAATAAATAAGGTGCAAGAATGAATTTTCTGCATTGTATGGGTGCACGGCTTGTAAGTGTAGCCTACTTTTACATCAGAAAAATAATGTCTTCCAATACAGATTTTTCAGCCAGGGGAGACTCTGTTTTAGGGGAGACTCTGTTTCGGGGGAGAGACTCTGTTTGGGGGGGGGGGAAGACTTTGAATCGGGGGAAAGCTTTACATCGTGACACCGGCGTCTATACTCTATAGTCACTGGCACTCACTGCAGCTTAGTCTGTTCAACAATAGCCTACATGTATACTCTGATCGATTGTGTGTGAGTTCGTGCAAAGTTGCTGAGTACATCTCGCTCCGAGCAGCATCGGTCTCGAGTAGCCTAACTGGCACAATTAGGACGAAACAAAATAGGGGCCAACAGTCTACAGCTTTACCGTTTCTTTTCAGGTTCGTGCGACGTCTTAATTACGTAGCACGCGGCGATGCAGTGCGATGCACCGAGTTGACTTCTCATCGGTTGCGCGTCGCATTGTGTTTTGTTCCTATGGTATTATAGGCCTACTCAAGTTTGAGGCCTAATGGGAAAGTCGTATCGTATTGTGCTGAGTTATTTTTTTTACTGCAGCTCAAATTGCAACACAATGCACTGCGCTGAATAATTGCACTGAATTATTCTGTCGAAGTGTAGCGTCTCGTGTTACAACGTGTCATCTTACTTTGCTTTGGATTGCATTTCTAATTAAAAATTCGTATCGCATCATTTAATAAAAAATTATGTTATTGTCTAGCAGGCCCAATACGATTATTGTCTCATCATATTCTTATGTAGTCCTACCTGGCCTAAGCGTATTAAATTTTATGGGGGAAATCGTATGTTAGCGCAGTTTAATATAGGAAGGTAATTAAGACATTGACTTGACAAGTTGACAAGCATCACAGAACTTGACAGAAGCGGACTAGGCTACAATATACTCAGGGCTGAAAGTGAGCCGTCCGGGTATGCGACCCGGCATTAATTTTCGTGGCCTGCCGTTTATACCGGGCCTCAGCCGGATCGCATGTCTTGCGATGGCATTGTCTTGCGACGGCATTGTCTTGCGATGGCATTGTCTTGCGACGGCATTGTCTTGCGATGGCATTGTCTTGCGACGGCATTGTCTTGCGATGACATTGTCTTGCGACGGCATTGTCTTGCGACGGCATTGTCTTGCGACGGCATTGTCTTGCGACGGTGACACGAAAAGGATTATCCCCCCTGAAAGCTATCGGGGGGATGAATTAATCTATCCCCCCGGATAGAATTAACCGGTCTATACTATCCGGGTGGATAAACCATTCTATCCCATTTTTTGAAAAATGTGCATAATTAAAAACATTATACTCTAATCAAAATTTAAAGTGACTCTAATTGTTTTAAGTGACCTAAGCAATGCTCAGAGAAAGGCAACTCGAATTTATTTAGTGTATCCGATTGTTTTTAAGTGTTTTAAACGTTTTAAGTGCCATAAAAAACCAAAGCAAAACAAATTATCTAGTAGGAATAAACATAGCTGTTAGTGTCATTGTTCAAAACAAAGCAGATGAAAATTAATTTGCAAAAATAAAAGCACGCGTAAGTGGTTTTTCCGACTTTTCCTCATTTTGGGGATACTATTAATACGGGGGATACTCTATTTCGTGACAACGGCATTGTCTTGCGACAGCATTGTCTTGCGAGGGCATTGTCTTGCGATGGCATTGTCTTGCAGAGACTCGTTATAGTAAGTTATTAGATTTTTCAGACTGGATAAAAAGTTGAAGAAGCTTCGCAAACAGAATACAGATATAATTATGTAATAGTAATCATCAATTTATAGTGCGCCATCTCAGGATAAGCACAGCAGAGGTTATCGTAATTCTCACACACACACACACACACACACACACACACACACACACACACACACACACACACACACACACACACACACACACACAGTTCTACTCAGACGCACTGGCATCGGACTCTGCTGTGAGGGGGGATGAATCGAGTAGACATGATGTCAAGGAGGTTTAAGGTGTAGAGTGTAGAGACACAGTGTCTCAGACACTATGTTGAATTGTACTGTAGACTCAGTGTAGAGTGTAGATATCACCTGTGGAAATCATGAAATGTGAAGGCGGTGGGTGATCCTCATTTACGAGAATGGCTGTCGCTGTTCTACCATCCACGGCAGACAGGAGACGCCTCCTCCACTGATATCTATGACTGCATGCAGTAGGAGTAAAAGGTATGGAATCTCACTTAGTTGCACCAAAACTCATATCATCATCATCATTTGTTGATGCTATAAGTGTACACGGATCGCCGAGTCCTTTGGCATTCAGCAACTATAAATTATAAAGGGCCTGCGCCTATATATGTATATATCTACACACATAAATATACATATCTACATATATACGTATATATACATATCTACATATATATATATATATATATTCGTCTGTACATATATAAATATAGATTATATTTATATATGTATAGGTGCATAATGCATATAGGCAACAGGCATGTTTTCCCTCAGCTTGACAAAGCTATACCATCGTGTCTACTTATCTGGGTTCAACCGAGTGCCATATATCATTTGCCGACGGATTAACCGATCCCAACGAGATCTCGTTCGCGCATCTTAATGCCAACCGTCGGCCGCCTCGCGCGCTGCATAGCATACATGTAAGCGCCGCGGCACCTGCCCCGATGCATTCACGCTCGAGAGGCGAATACACTCGGCTGACTCCGGGGTCGGTCGGTACAGCGACGCTTTCAGAAAATCAGGAAAATAATCCGGTCCCGAAGAAAGGCGGCTTTTCCGCTTCAAAGCCGCGACGCCGCCATCGCATGCACCGCCGCAAAAAACCACCTCAAGAAAGTGTACATATGCTTTTCAGCTTATAGACACGGCGCGACGCCGATCGGCGCACTGGCGTGCATATCGGCGACTGCGCGGGGAAAAGGGAAGAAAAGCAGCAGCGGAGATTTCATTGTTGTTGTGTGGATCGACTTGAAAAACAGTCCGCTATGACCCGCACTCGATCTGCGAAATAATTCATTTTCTAGTACAGAAAATTGATGAACTATATTATTATTATTATGATGTGAGTGCTCCACGCAAACCGTGTTGGAACTGAGGCAGGGAGGGATGGAGGGAGGGAGTGAGGGAGTGATGGGGGGGATGGATGGGGTAGGACTTGTTATTTTAATGACCCTACATGCGGCACCTCGACTATAGGCGTACCTAAACAAATAAGCGAAGATTGCGGCTGTCCTTATAGACTAACTGCGTGCCTGTCTGTATGTCTGTCTGTATGTCTGGTGCACGTATTTCAACCCTGGTCGCGCAATGATTAAGCTTATGTACCTACCAGCTGTGTACCTCAGTTACTCATCTGGCGCCAAAGTCAACTGTTGTTAAGAACATCATTTGTAATAATTATATAATAGTAGGCTATGTTAAAACCATTAATTTTGAGAAAAATTACCTAGTACAATTCAATCAGTTTTACATACGATACGATAAGCGTTATCAATAGGCCTATACAATTGTAGCCTACATACATGTAGGACTATGCATAGGGTAGGCCTACTATGTATATATACAGCATTTAGCTTAGTCCCCCTGCTTTGGGGGGATGTAGGGAATCGGGTTTCTGGGGGGGAACAAGATGTCCATTTTTGCCGGACATTTTGGGCGACTGCTGAGCGACCGGCGACATCTTCATCGGTCAAATTTTTCTGATGAGCCTTTTACCAGTAATTTTTTAATATCGAAAATCTAGCCTATAGGCTAGGCTGTATTTTCCGCTACTTTAGTCTTTCGGTCAAAATCTCTGAAAAATATACACAAAAACGTATATCTGTCCCAAGAAAGACTCTGAAACGGCAATTTTTCACGTGACGAATTTTTTTATATCATTCTTATGCAAATTTGTCGGTCAATGCGACTATTTTCAGCTCTCAATTCACTTTAAATTCCGAGTAATGGACATATTAATTTCATTATGGTTGTTAGCACATAATTATAAGCTAGAGATTTAAGAAGCCATTTTTCGCCATTGCTGAGCAGACGACATGACGTCACTCTCGCCGCTCGCTGATTAATTAGCCTAAGTTTTTCAGAGACGCGCTTAGTGCAGATACTGAGATACCACAGGGAAAGGAGAATGCGGCTGTGGGTGTGTAAGCTCTCTTATTTATGTTTGTCAGAAATGTATACGCCCAAGTTTCGCAGCACTTGACTAGATCCACCCAGGGGTTGGTGAATCCTCCTCACCACGGGGCCTGCGTGCGGGCGGAAAGCAGGAATTTCGCAATTTTCAGACATTCGCGCAGTTTCGGAGTTTTACACCTCAAATTTTGCTGCTAGAGATAGAGTGCGGTCAGGGCCGTCACGCCCAGTCAGCACACACTCCCCGGCGGGTTTGGTTTGGTTAACCAAAATGCGCAAGTGTGAACCAAAATTTTCAGGGAAATGCCTGTTACCGCAGAGGGGTGGGGTCTAGATGGGGCCGGGGTCTGGGTACAGGAAAGGCATAGTGGTGGAGAGGGACGAAGACCACGGGGTTGGAACGGGGCGGGTGGGAACGGGTGTGGCGGAGGAAGGGGCGGAGTGTGTGGCTCGTCAAGAAGTATTTCACAACTGGGGTGCCAAGGCAACAAAGGGTGTCATGAACCTACTCTATGGAGTGCCACAGCTGGATGACAGATTGACTTAAAATGGTGAGAACCTACTGAATATGACTGCAGACATTATATAATATTATGAATTAGCGCAGTAAAAGAAGCTGCAGTGCATTTGTTGATTGCCACGAACATCTTCAGTGGGGCGCGGTGGTCTAGTGGTGGCGTCGTTGCCTTGGAGCCGGAAGGTCCGAGGTTCGAATCCACCTCCCCGCGTAAGGACCTTGGACAAGACCTTCACTTACAATTGCTCAGCGCTTCGGCGTGAAACTCCGATGCAGTGTCCGCTCTGCATCGGGAGCGCCTCTGAGTAGAGAGCTTGAAGGGGCGCTATAACAAGTGCACATACATACATACATATGAAAAGAACTGGGCTAAAAATAAATGAAATTGCAGCCAAGCGCCACTGAGTGAATAAGTTTAAGTAAGCGTGATGTTTTGCTCAGAAATCGGTCCGTCAGTACAGTAGGCAGTAAAATGCATCAAAATTATCAGGCAACAGCTGCTAGGCATTCTGGATCATCTAAGAAGTCAATGGCAAATCGTTAAGCAGTAGACAAGTCTAAGCTACTCACTGTACTCAGTGATTAGTCAACTAAGTTGTTGATTGAGCCAGTCAGTAATAGCAACTGAATCTGTGTGGACTAATTACAGCAGGGGTGTCAAACCTTTTTTAGTGGCAGGCCAGTGTGAACATTTTCCAACTTCCAAGATGTTCACACTAGCCCAGGGTGCCAAAGGTTCTGAGCAAAATTGGGTAGTGATCTGAGAGGGAGATCCGAGCTTGGTCAGCCAATTCCCAGAACATTTTAAATAATATTATAAGTGTTTCGTAACTTTCACAATTTTGTTAACAGACAACCAACCGGAAACAATAGATAGGCCTACACACAGTACACAGTCTATACAGAGCTGTACGAAGTGCGTCTGATCAAAAATGACGTCAGTAAGAAAAAACCTCCATGTATTTGGCACTGACTGTAAAATATAAAATTTTGAACTTTCATCCTCTAATTTTGTAATCTTTAGGGAAGGCTCCGTGGGCCAGAAAAAATCGTCGGCGGGCCAGAAATGGCCCGCGGGCCAGCAATTTTACACCCCTGAATTACAGTAATGACCATTATGGCCAGATTTATGAACAGCAAAAAGTGGGAGCTATCATTCTAGCCTATAGAACCAGAAATATATACACACAAATGCTTTTCAACCCAAACCATCAACACTATGTCAGCATCAGAAGTAGAATCCTTAAAATCGTTCCATGAGTCAAAATTTCTACGCACTTACTTCTGCAGTAATTGCAAAGTCGAACAGCATTAAATTGATCTATCTTTACAAATGTTTCGAAATCTAAACTAGCGTCTGTGAACTTAGTCGTGGTCATCCATGCAATCGTCATCATCGCTGTCGCTGCTGCATTCCTCTTCTTCCGACGTCATATCCGGATCGTCCGCTTGCAGTACGCAGTTCTCACATTGACAGACAAAGAGATAGTTCTCGCTGGAAAGAACAATCAACAGGTGGCATTGTATTCCAAGTGATTCATACAATTCGATAGTGATAAAGATATATGTACTTCATGCTGTTATCAGTATGTCTAAAGAATTGTCTGTTAGGGTTTGTCAATGCTACCTGTGTAAAGGAATCTTATATAACTCCACACTATTGTTATTTATTTATTTATTTAATTTATTATTTATTTCTTTCTTTTTAGATTCATGATGTCAAAAAACTATCCGGAGACGTAAAAAATGCATTCTGGGATGGCTATTATTATTATTATTATCATTATTAGATAAATTTGTGAACTCGTGCAAGGTCACACCGAATGTGAGTCTGAGCTATGATCAATGGGTTCAAATTAAGTCACTGCTGGCACAAAAGCCATATGCTATGTTTAAATTCAAGCCTAAATTAAAAAAGCTAAAGCCAAAAATGTTGTACGACTAACTGCATGGTTGTGTTGACCAATTTACTAATTTTAACAATCTAAAGCGTAAAAAGAAAGATTTCGTAAATATTTAAAGATAAAGTCTGATGAAGTACCACAAGTAAAGCATACCGTAGAAGTTTTTGTCGTGAATACCGACTTCGTGAAAGATCGCATTCTCCCAAATAAGAGATGAATATTTCCTGAAAAAATAAATGTAACCATCGGTTAAATTTCAAAAATGTGTAGATAAAAATCTGTACAGTTAAAGTTAATAAAGCAAAAATACATGTATGTATCTAGAAGTGTCTACAATGACCAAATGCATTGGAACATCGCCACTTTCTCAAAAATTTAGCCAACAAAATTACATATGATTATACAGTTGATGCGGTGTCACAATATGTCACAGGAAAGCTTGTTTATATATCATGACGTCACTTTGACGTGCTTGATCACGAAACGAGTCAAAACCTAATTATATCACAAACAATTGTGGTCTGAGTACTCACGTCGCCTTGTTTTATATCGACAAGAGCTTTCACCGAAAGAACAAAGTTGTTGTTGAGAAATGCTACTTCTGCATTTGGTGTGCAGCTGTGGTTACCTAAGACAAAAATACCAATAGATGCAAGTTCATAGTATCAGTACTTCTGAATATATATATATATATACATATATATATATTATATACTATATGCTTATGCCTGATGATATCTTAAAACAATCTCAACTTTAAAATTACAGAGTTACTTGTACTAAAATGAGATACTTGGATTCATTCCACATGCAGCAAAACTGTTATTGTATATATAATATGTATAACAAAATAACTCACATGAACTCTGGAGTACATAAAGTCCAGATCCTTCGCAATTAAGGAAATCACCAGAAACTAAAAAATATCACCACACAATAAATTATTACAATATAAAAACCATAATTTTAATGCTGTGGCTGTGTTAGTCAGCTTCATTCTTTTCAATAAACAAACTCGTTGATTGATTGATTGATTTCTGTGCACTAAGTTTGTGCACCATTAAGTTAATTCACATTTAAAATTCATTTTTGATAAATATCAAGTGATAACGAATGCAAAGTAGTCTTCCCACACCAGACTCAGCTGTGCAGTATAAAATTCTCATAATAATAATAATAATAATCGACACTGAAGTCAACCAATAAATGAGTCATCAATCAATCAATCAAGATTTGTTTACTATTCGATCCATCACAACTTGAAATGCAGTGAGTAAAACCACAAATTCAGCATGTAAACACTTATGTTAATTTACTAATGGCACCTTTCCAAAAAGACATTTCACTTGTAACTGAACTGGCGGCTAACCACTTCACCATAAAATGTCCTATCACTAAAACACTTGAACACTCTGGCATATTGTGCACTAGTTACTGACCAAGCAACAGAAATTCATTCATTCATTCAGAGCATTTATATAGCGCCCCTTCAGGGAACTACACAGAGGCGCTCCCAGCCCAACCACGACCACGAGAAATGGCAAACAACCAGTCACGCATTATAGAACCTTGCAGTTTCCATCTGTACCGCAACATCCACGATACTTGAATGGTCAAGACTGTGTTCAGTAACTGCAAGGATACCAGGTTCACTCCTGCTTCAGAGAAAGTAATCCAGAGCAGAGTCAAAAGTTACCAATCATTTAGAAATATTATAAGTCTATCACAACAGTGCTAGTCAGAGATGAGATTCTGGATCAGAATCTCTGCCCATATTGCCCCATCCTTTGAGCATCGTCCAGTAGAGGTGCAACAATGCTGCTCGAAGTGTAATTAAAGAACAGAAATAATATATGTAAACTTTCTGATTGCGGTTTATCACCCAGGTTTTTAATAAATGAACGTATATAACACAGTCAGATTCAAATTGGAGCAGGTAAGGTCATATCTTGTGAGGACTGTGTTATGACCAGACCAGCGACTCTGAATATACATCAGCCATGCAGTGTGAACGAGAAGAATAATTATGAATCATAACTAGAAGCAATTTTAAAGAAATAAGAACAACTGTCAACAACACTGAAGGTGGCAATTTCTTCACAAAACCATCGATCACCAATTAATGTCAACACCTCAAAACCACGACCAACCTTTGTCCATGTCGTTATACAGCTTATCGGTATAGTCGTTGAGTTGTTGGCGCGCCGATTCATCGAGCGTCAGACGCTCACAGTTCTTAACCCAAACGCTGAACGAACTGGATGAAAACAGAAAAGGAAAGACAAATTCAACAATGAATGAATGATCAAACTCACAACTCCAGTCAGCCAAAGTACTCTAATTCGTAGCAAAAAAGGTGTATGTGTGTACTTCGGGCTTAACGACACATTTTCATATCGAAGATGATTAGTGTCGAAGGCAGAGTACAACCTCACACTCCACGTTTATATTGCGACCGAGCCACCCGCAATAAAGAGATCCGAGAAATTAATCTCTGATAAACCGACCGACCGGAAATCGAACCCGAGCCGCCGGCGTGGCGAGCGGGCTACCAACCCACTCGGCCACTCAGGATCTCTAGCAAAAAAAGGTGGAAAATGGGATTTTTATACTGCATAAGTTTTTTTAGCTCATGTTGTGCTTGACGATGTAACATTGACAACTGAAGACATTTCACAAGAGACATCAAATGAACCGTACGTTGTGAAGCTCTAATGCATGAGAGCGTCCGAGCTGGTTGTAATGCCGTGCAAAGCAAGGAACTGGTAAACGTCAACAGGCAGCAGAGCAGAGTGATAAAATGACCTTGCCGACTCAAAGCTGAAATACAAAACTCTTTCATGCATGTTGGAGCAGTGCCAAAATGGCGGATCATTCAATCAATCGAATCTGCTCCTCTTCAGGAAACCAGTGCAGCATTTCTCACAAGAGTTTGGCTCAGAAGCACACATATGAAATTTATCACATCTGAAGTTGACTTAGGTTAAGTCCAGTTCACAAGCCATAATTGCTTTGAATATTTCACATGTGGGCAGCACTGACACTTTAACAATGAGAGAGAGAGAGTACTAAAAGCGACATGGAAACTAACGCAGCACGCCATTAAAGTGTTAAATTGTAGTTCAAGAGTATCCTTGAAGTGGTCGGCTATAAATGTCTCATTACACGAATTTAAGATATATTTCGTAACAGTCAGCATTCATCATCCAGGTAGACAGCAGTTCTTACAATTAAATCATTAAAAATGTCTCACACATCAAGTACAATCTTGATTAAAGTCGGAAATCAAGTTTAACTGTAAACACACGAGTCGATGTCACAGTACCATCAGTCATATTCTATTAAGTACCATTAGTCACGCTCTGTGAAGTACCATTAGTCATGTTCTATTAAGTACCATTAGTCACGTTCTGTGAAGTACCATTAGTCATGTTCTATTAAGTACCATTAGACACGTTCTGTGAAGTACCATTAGTCATGTTCTATTAAGTACCATTAGCCATCTTCTATTAAATACCATCAGTCATGTTCTAATAAAAAAAAGTTGAAGGGATGCTCACCTTGTCCCTATGCCTTGTCCGTTAGTTCCAATAAGTGCAAACAGTGACCGAAAACCCTCTGGAGTGAACCACTGGAAAGAGACAATCGCACAAACACACACACAAACATATCGTGAGCTGAATGGATTCCAAATGCAACCTTATAATAAATTGCCACCACGTTAAAATTAAATGTCATTGATCTATAAATCATGTCCAGTAGAGCAGTGCAGAATAATAACTAGCAACAAAAGCAAGCAAACAAACAAGCAAGAGATAAATAATAAATAAATAATAAATAAATTACCTGTTGCAGATCATCTTCGAATAGCATTTCCGTTAGCAGACCTCGAAGCAGTTCAAGCTGACCCTAAAAATGTCCTTGGATTAATTTCACGTATTTTATGCTCCGCTGAGTTACATCCACAAGTAAATACGCTGTGTCAAAAAGACAATTGATAACATTTCGTCACATCGTCATCAAAGTTGGAATGTCACTTTGATCCGTAAACGGTTAAACAATATACTGCAACTTTTCAATTGATAAAGTGCACAAGTTCTAGAGCGCCTCTGAGTAGATATCTTGAACAGGCGCTATATAAATTCTCAGAATGAATGAATGAATGAATATGAAGAGATCTATGAAAAAAGACAGGTTTTTTATTTCACTATTTTGCCAACTACATTTCAGGACTAGTGTTCCAGCCCATCAGATCCACAGCTTCATTGATGATACCTGCAATGATTTTACTTACAAAATTGCCATTGCTGCATCACACTGTGTGTTATTGAAAGGTGGTGTAGTAGTGGCGTCGTTGCCTTGGAGCCGGAAGGTTCGAGGTTCCAATCCACCTCGCCGCGTAAGGACCTTGGGCAAGTCCTTCACTCGCAATTGCTCAGCGCTTTGGCGTGAAACTCCGATGCAGTGTCCGCCCTGCATCGGGAGTGCCTCTGAGTAGAGAGAGCTTGAAGGGGCGCTATAACAAGTGCACATTCAAACATGAAGACAGAAAACCATGGTACAAATCTTCTAATGAACCTTGAACAGTGACAGAAGCAGCCATTCGTGAACTGATGACAAAAGGAGAATTAAATCTGTCACCTGGAATTGTTCTCCGAGTAATTTATGTGCGATGCTTTCTTCTTCGTTGACGGTTGCCTTACAGAACTGACTGAAGAGACTTTTCGTGTTGGCACGATCCTTTGACTAACACAATAAACACAAACATACACTGAACAACTAAGTCATACCGTAAATTATAAACCAAAGTGCGGCATAAATTGTTGGTCATTAAAACATAATTTTAAAAAAATTATATTGGATTTTGGACTTAGGATTTATGCTATTTTAAAACATTCGACATTGATAGGATATTGAAAGTATGTACGTTTGTTTATTATACCATGTCTGTACACCAAAATGCAGATAGCAAAATTTTGGTCTATTAAAGAATATTCTTATCTTATCTTATACAACTAAGTAAATTCAAAAATGTGCAAGAATAAAAATTCTTAATATCTAAAATATTTAATAGCATATATATATATATATATTTTTCGACAGTCGTTCGATTTCAATGTTTATTAGCAAGTGCACAACTGAAGACTTATATCCATTTATGCTTTCATTCGCAACAAAACATTGCGACTTTAACTATTATATTTAATCTGCCATTACCAAGTCAGGCTATAATAACAATGCTATTTTACAGAACCAACTGATCTGCTGCTGTTATATTCTATTATTATTATATATGTTGCCAATTGCAGTCAATATTTTTCTATTATGCTTCAGCAAATGAGTGATGACAGACCTGTCTGACAGTAGCAATCATTCGAGCGATCAACATTATGCTGCACGTCTCAGGAGGATAATGGATATTTCTGTAAAAAAAAGAACAATGGGTGTGACAATGAAAATGAGACAATGACAATCATCAATACAAATGGAGCAAAGTAGTTGATCATAATATAATCTTACATTTTCATAGAACTCTAAATAAGTGACAATTTCACTGATGATGTGATTAATTTTATTTACCAATAATCATCGTATAATTTTTCATTACAACAGATGTATTATTGAAAGGTACGACTTGTAGTAAAGAAAATATCCTTCCTCAGCAGCATGATCCTGTGAATGAAGGATGCCTAGGTTGAAGATTAAACATAATAACAGCTACTTGACAAAAATCAAAACAATGAAAAATTACTTTCATAACCGACTGTCAAAGTGCAAGCCTTTGTGATCTGCTGGATCATTTTGCAGCCCAAAGCTCATAAAAAATTTGCACAACAGTTATTCATTCATTCATTCATTTCAAGAATTTATATAGCGCCACTTCAAGAAATCCACTCAGAAGCGCTCCCAGTCCCCCCATGGCGAAACAAAAATTATCTACAACTTCACTCAGACCTCTCCAGCAAAATTTTTTCCGACAAACAATCAAAAAGCTTCTTATAAAGCAGGAGATTGGTTGCTTAAATTGATCAGCATGTTCATTCATTCATTCATTCATTCATTCATTCATTCATGTTGTAACAAACTTTCAAGACTTTAATCCAATTTAACTCAGAAGATGAAAAGATGTTCAGCAATTTGAGCTAACGCTGAGAAGCAGCTATGGGTACGAAGGATATGAAGTGTTACGGACCAGATTTTCTACGCTTTCAACACATGATGGGAGATGACCATTGACCAGGTCCACTTGTCCGCCACCTAACCTATCCAATGGATAATGTACAGTCGTTGTACTCATTCTGCACCTCGGTTGAGCAGAAATCTCCAATGTCTTTCTCCCCCCTGGTGTGGGAATTAAACCACTGAACTCTGGGTTGACAGTTCATCACACTGCGACTACCTAAAATTTCACTCAGACCTCTGGACCAACAGAAATCTCCGACACACACACACGAACGCACCTCCAAGCTTCCTCGAGGCGGAAGAGTGGATGCTCCAAGTCCTCTGGCGAAGCGGATCCGGTGCAAAGAGTTTCGTGGTACTGACTCCAGGCTAGTGCTCTGCAGTTTTCACTGCAGTACCATACCTGGTTTTAAAATAATACAGTACTTAACATTACCAGTGACAAAAGTGCTAAATCAACATTTACTCTTCGATAAATGCATTTAACTGCGAAGCGGATCCGGTGCAAAGAGTTTCGTGGTACTGACTCCAGGCTAGTGCTCTGCAGTTTTCACTGCAGTACCATACCTGGTTTTAAAATAATACAGTACTTAACATTACCAGTGACAAAAGTGCTAAATCAACATTTACTCTTCGATAAATGCATTTAACTGCTTGTAAATCAGGCTGGTGTCTTTATGCGGTCAGTCAGTCAGTCACATCTATAGGCAGCTTAAATGCCAGTTTCACTCGTGAACAATGTCACTGACGAAAGAATTATTTGACAATTCATAAAAATACAAAGAAAATTAAATTCAAAAGCTGTCATTCAGTTTAGACACGATGCTGAAATAACTCACCTGACATTTCTCGCACTTGACGTGCACCTCTGAATGCACTTCGCAGCATTCCGAGAACGGGATTTCGATGCCCGTATTTCCGGCAAGTCGACGACACATCTCTTCCGCCGTCTCTAAGGACTTCATGCAGTGATTGCACGCAACGTATTTGTAGAGGGTGTTCCATAAAAACTGGCAGCTGACCAGAGGCGTCTCGGTAAATATGACCTCGTCCGCCTTGAAGTCTCTCCTTGCAAACAGGCCACGACCCTAGTAAGAGATCATCAAGAACAATTTGTGAGACTTCCTTTTCTAATCTGAATTTTTTCAAACTGGTTGGTGCAAGTAGACTATGAATGCTAACTGCTGGAATTCACAAGAAGTTATCCACTGTGCAATGTGTGCATGAAATCGATCTTTTTTCCTTTACCTCCCTCGTCAGATTTGGTCAACGTTGACAGCAAATATCCACAGATTTGAATCGGCGAAACTTAGCCAAATAATTGCCAGCCACATACACTGTACACAGTGTGCACTACAGTACACATGAAATATGAATGCATTGTACCTGCTATATAAATATGAAGATATTGATCACTGATCATCATAATCATTGAAAACATTGCTCTTTCGCAAATCCGATCCTGATTCTTCCTCTTCTCCTCGCATCCAACGGCATTTCAACTCTAAACATCACACACCTTAGCCGTCCATCTATCTGCCTGCCTGACTCTCCGGTCTTGACCCGCTGCCTATCGATTCTGTTTTGATTAAGCGCCTATGAATAAGCTGGTTTCCGCAACTTCGCTTTTGTGGGCGCTGTAGAAGTCTCGCCATTACGATTACGATAATCGTATAATGGCAGCATGGCTGGTGAGCGATAATATAAGTATTACAAGAAACACGATTTAAAAATAAACTAAAGACACAAATAAATCGACAAAATAATAAAACAAACTCGTCATCATGATTATATCAAACCTTTTTCTCTAACCCATGACGAATTTCTATATCAAAATCACTGCAAGCTGCCATCTCAAACGCCTAATAAGCCACGATATACATTCAACATAATAACTCCACCGGATTGGAAAGTTATTGTTAAAAGTTATCACTTATCAGATTAGGATGAGCCTCTATGCACCACAACGCACCTGGTGTTCTGGTAGTATAACGTCGTGTTTGGTCTACTTTCAGGGCAAAAATAATTATGCAGGTCATTAAAAGAGAAGTAAATTCTGAAATTGAATATAATAATTATCATAATCTCCCAATTCTAAATTGTCAATAGAAAGCCAGGCACAGAGTATCAGCACAGTAGCCTATAAATATTTATTAAGATAAACTTATTCACGAACAAGCAACGTCAAAAGATTGTAGGCCTAAGGCCTACAGAATAATTAATTGCCACAGGTCAATAGCTATTTACTTAGATTTAAAATAGTGCAGAAATGATCGCAATCTCAACGAACAACTCTGCTTACCATTATGACTCTTTGCTCTGAAAAAGTGTTGTTGAGGAAAGAAATTTGGTTGACGAGACCGATTTCGACATTATGACCCAAAGTGTAACCGAAACCAAAGACTTTGGTGAAAGACTCTAATATCTTTGCCGAAACGTTTGAAAGTCATGTCTAAGACAGAGAAGTCAAGTACGCCGAAGACTGCCTTGAGATCGAGGTGCCGAGAAAGAAAATAATTTTTAAAGTTTAGCCTATAATAGTTCAATCACTGAAAAATGTGTACTGTTGATGTCAGAAAACAATTTCAAAGGGTTCCCAATAGCAATTTCGTAAGTTTTTTATTTTAGGGAGAAGTTTGGTCCCCAAACCCCTCTTAGATGCGCCTATGACCAAAAACGTAGGCCACTAGGCCTACATAATGCAGTCATCATAACAAAATTTAATATAAAAATTATCAGCCATATACCTGATCTTTCGCAAGATGGCGCGGTCACCTCCTCGCTCGCTTGCATGCTGTGTGTCGTGCAAAATGTGAAGATAATTATTGTCCTGGTAAGAGTTAAAGACTAATTTGCTCGAATAAATAAATTATGTTTTGATCTAATACTGTGGCTTAGTGCAGCACTGCAGAAACATTTAAGCCTGAGGAAAATCCTGTCTGGAATATGCTCGAGGTTTGAATCGTGACGTGGCTTCAGCAAAACCATCCAGATTGTGTTGTTACTCTAACCTGCACAGCCTTTGAACTCGCCTATGCACAGTTGATGCATGGTGAGATTGAGGTTTGTATGAATAGGGCCTACATCAGATCAAATAGCCTTTCCTTGTGGTAAGGTCACGTAAAGTACTTGTTGAAATTATTCATTTTGCACATAAAGTTTTTGCTTGGGAGCAGTCCTGGTAGGCCTGGACATCGCAGACGCAACCAATTTTTGCATGCAATCATAGTCTGGAAATAATTGATTTGCTGTTGTAATCTTTTATTGTAATCATGGGTATACATGCGTAAAGTAAAATAGTGTAGACGGCATTTGCAAAGTTCCTCCTTTTACATGCAACATAAACGGTTTGTTACTTTTCGTAAAAAATCTACTCGTGGTTAAAATTAAATTAAATCTACGTTAATGTCAAGAGGACTTGGCTTTCAAAATAATGGTCATGGTGGTTTGAGTCAGTCAATTGCTTCAAAAACCCACATTTGGCACAGAATTATTGCAATGTGCTGTAATTATAATTGGAAATTTGTATAGGACCATTCCTGGAACTAAACTCTATGCTATCGTAAATAATTTTAGTTGTACTTTATACATTTCAACAGTATTGTTTTAAAAAATGCCTTTTTCTTAAATTAGATTTTTGAAAGAATCGTCCGTTAATTGCAAAGATGGCAAGAAAAGCTGCTGGTGTGAAGCACGGAAAACATGACAAAGGAGACGGCTCAGCCTCCGGACCGATAAACGACGGAATCCGACTGAAACTGTCGCAGAAAAAGAAGAAACATGACCAGATGACGATGAAAATGAACAGCGCCATCTTGTTGGCCGTTTCAGCAGGTCTCATTATAATGGTGTCCATTGGTGCCTATTTCTGGTACGACTCCTGGCTGCAGAACTTGGTGCGTACCCCTCTCGATGCTCCGAAGCTCATTACGACAGAGATGACGTCCAGCACCGGGGACCCAGAAAGATTCTGGGGAACTTTCCGGTCGGGATTGTATTTTGGCCTGAAGACACGCAGCCCCCACTCTCCGGTGTTTGGTAAGATTAGATTTTGGACAAAATGTGTTATATTGAATTTTTTGCCAGTGACAAATAAAATGATGGACGATAAAACTAAACTTTTTAGATTTGGTGGAACTTTGTGGATATAGTTTTACTTTTCTGTAAGTACCCAGGAAACTGAACTTTTTTTATAAATGTCACAAATTGTTTTTGATCTCGTAGGAGTATCTTTTTGTGTTTTTTCTTACATCCAGTGCTTCCTATGAGAATTTGTCAGGCTGACCTAGCACGCATAGATCTATTGTAATGCAAAAATCTTCCACTTTCTCTAGCCAGGTCTTTTAGTTAGGCTTCTTCTAAATCAGCGGTTCCCAACCCGTGGCCCGCGGGCCAAAAGTGGCCCGCGAAGCCTCACAAAATGGCCCGCCAGGTCTCAACAATGAAAATCATGTCTCAAAGAATTAACAAAAATATATGAAAAAGTTGACAATTTGGACTGGATCGAACACGTAATTATTTTCTATTACAAATTATTTCATTTTGAAGTCTATAAACATAAAACATTCTACTTTGAATTAATTATAACAATTTTTATATGCTTTTAGTTAATTCAATTTTAGCTTTGTGGCCCCCTAAATGCCCTAATGTCCTTTAACTAAGAAAAAGTGGCCCTCGCATCCTCCAACTTAGAAAAAGTGGCCCTACAGTCAAAAAAGGTTGGGAACCACTGTTCTAAATAATCAATGAATTACCTTAAAGCTTTGCAAGTATCTGAAATAATGTATTTTGCCTGTAGTGCCATCATCATAATAATGGCCAAGGCTTCAATCACTGGTCTCTTCAAGTAAAATATTTATGTTACATGAATCTGATTCAAAATAAAAACACAATTTTGATCCGGTTGGTCACTCTGGCCGTTATCTCGAAAATGTACTGACCAACATGCGCCTGGTTTCGGTAGAGCACCTCACATTTGTAGTTTGTGCAGATCTGTGTTTGTACTGCTAAATAAGAAGTGAGTTACAGTAGTCAAGTCTGCTAGAAAGCAATGCAATCTAATGGTATGCAGGAAAAGGGATCTTGTTCTGTGAATAATATACTGTTTGTTTGTGCACTTGTTATAGCGCCCCTCAAGCTCTCTCTCTACTCAGATGCGCTCCCGAATGCAGAGCGGACACTGCATCAGAGTTTCACGCCGCCGAAGCGCTGAGCAATTGTGAGTGAAGGACTTGCCCAAGGTCCTTACGCAGCGAGGAGGATTCGAACCTCGAACCTTCCGGCTCCAAGGCAACAACGCCACCACTACACCACAAATATACCGTTGTGTGAAATTGAGTGCATTTGGAATATGTGCAGGTCTGATGTGGATGACGCAGTTCATAGGCCAGAGTCCTCCGACGATACGACATTGGTGCGACCAGTCCGACGGTCTACAGACGTACGGTTGGATTGCTCACGATGGCTACAACTTTGGTCTTCAGGAAATTACAGACCAATATTTCACCATCTCAACCCAGTTTGTGAAGAGACCTGGTGGTCAGCACGGGGGCGACTGGTCTGCCCGAGTACAGCTCAAACCTCGGGTAAGGATCAGCAGAGCGAAGAGTTTTGTGGCCGCAGGGCTTTTTTTAATTTGCAGTTGTACACAAAATGTGCAGTTCTAAATTGATTTGTGCAGTTGAAGAAGCACTTTTGTACAGTTAAAACCAGCATAAATGGTCATTGTCCTCCGATTGGAAGTAATTTACCATGGAGGATGGAGAGGAAAAGAAGGAGTTGTGCAGTTCTAAAACGTCCTTAAAAACAGCCCTGTTTGTGGGTGAACTTTTCGATTTGAGTGTGAGACTTCTAACTCTCTGACAGTCTCTGTTAACAATTTTCTTCTTGTGTAAAAACATGGTAGCTTATTGAAACATAGATTCAAGGAATATATACCGGTACTTAATTGGTTGCAGAGCTCTTGAGAAGGAGCCTGAATCAGCATAGTAAGATATTGTTGAGAAACTAGTGTTGTGGTGTGTTCATAACACCTTTTCAGCCCATCCTACACCTCCATTTTCTATTCTGCTCTGTTTTGGTTGTTCAAAGTATAACTTGTTTATTTCACAGCGCATGATGGTAATACTGATAATTTCTTCTCCCACCAGAACGAGTAACTGGATACTTCCTTACACCTTGCTCACATAATCTAGAAATACCACGCTGTCATTGGTTGATTGGAAAGGAATTTATCACCAGAATGTTGTATAGATGACTTGTTTGATGCCAATATTTTAGTAATTTTATTCAACTTGTGATTTAATTTGTGCGTTTTATTAACAATTATTACTTCGATGTACTATATAATAATGTTTTATGTCCCACTGTGCATTTACAAGTGGAGTAATAATGCAAATACTTACTTAATTGCTTACTTACTTACCACGATATCGTTTGGATTATTTTGTAGCCAGGACAGGAGAAGGTGGTTGTCTCGTTATTCGTCTACATGGCAACCGACGGACAAGGTCAGATCGCCGCCAACCTGGCTAGCGATCGCGTTGCCGGTATCCGCGGACGATCGGACGACTTAGGATCATTCCAGCTGATTTTTCCAAAGTTAGACAAGTCGGTGAAGTATAACTACTTAGTTGGCTACAGTCCAGGCCTCGATCAACTGAAGGACGCCCTGATGAATGGCCTGCGGTATTTCCAAGTCCAGAAGGACGCCGAAGCCAGATTCGCCGGTCTCGTGGGCCGGAATCTGCCGGACGGTTTCCCAGAGTCGCAGGCTAACTTCATCGTTAGTCAGCTCACCGTAAACATTCCGTACGAGATGGACATTGCCTTTGAATCGGACAGCGTTTCGAATCGACAGGAACGTATGATTGGCGACGTCTTTAAAGGCGAGATCGCCAAGCATTACACCGCCTTTGACAGTCGGTTCGATAATGTGTTTTCCCTGAAAAGCAAAGGCTACGACGATGATCACGTGATATTTGCGAAGGCTGCACTCAGTAATATGATCGGCGGAATAGGTTATTTCTACGGCAGTTCCCTCGTACGGTCGCGGTTTCTCCCGAACCCGGTCGCCTACTGGGATGCGCCCCTGTACACTGGCGTTCCATCTCGTTCCTTCTTCCCGAGGGGATTTCTGTGGGACGAGGGATTTCACAACCTGCTGATCAGTCGCTGGAGCTTGCCGATTTCATTGGATATTATTGGCCATTGGTTCGATCTGGTGAACACCGAGGGTTGGATTCCACGAGAACAGATACTTGGTCTGGAGGCGAGAGCAAAGGTCCCGCAGGAATTCGTCGTTCAGAACAACGAGTATGCAAATCCTCCGACGTTCTTTCTGCCGCTGAAGAACATCGTGAAAGAACTGAAGAACAGCGGTGCCTCCAAAGATCAACAGTACCTAGAGAGGCTGTTTCCTCGTCTGAAGGCGTGGTACAGCTGGTTCAACCGAACCCAAGTCGGGACGGTCTACTCGTCGTATCAGTGGCGCGGTCGTAACGCCACGAGCACACGGGAACTCAACCCGAAAACGTTGACCTCGGGGCTCGACGACTACCCACGAGCATCTCACCCAACAAGCGACGAGCGTCACCTTGACCTGCGGTGTTGGATGGCACTGGCCTCCGGTGTTATGGCCGACATTGCCAAGAGCGTGAACGAGTCGTGGGTCGAATACGAGAGACAGCATTTGCTTCTAACGGACAACGATCGGCTAGACCAACTCCACTGGTCGGAGAGGAAACAACGCTACAGCGACTACGGCCTACACACCGATAACGTCAAACTGGAACGACCTCCGCAACCAAAAAACCTCCAGCCCGGACAGAGACCTCCCCCAAACCAGCCAAGAGAGAAGGAACGGGTGGTCAAGCGTGAACCCAGTCTCCAATTCGTCGATTCCGAGTTTGGCTACGTCAGCCTCTTCCCATTCCTTCTGAAGGTCCTCCGCCCAGACTCGGCAAAGCTTGGCATAATTCTGCGCGACCTGAAAGACCCAAGTCTGCTCTGGACGCCATTTGGACTGAGATCGTTGGCGAAGAGTTCACCGACGTACGGCAAGCATAACACCGAACACGACCCGCCTTACTGGAGAGGTGCAATCTGGGTGAACATCAACTACCTTGCCCTGGACGCACTCTATCATTTCGCAAATATGCCCGGCCCACATCAGGACACTGCTAGCGCCACCTATCATGAGTTACGGACCAATCTCGTTGAGAACATCTTCAACCAGTATCGAAAGACCGGCTACATCTGGGAACAGTACGACGATATGACCGGAATGGGTAAAGGTAGCCACCCGTTCACCGGGTGGTCGGCTCTGGTCGTGTCCATAATGGCAGAGCAATACTAGTTTCTTACTACTAAAATAAAATTTTATGTCTATGAGACGATCTGTGAGAATATTGTTACACTCATGGACAGTTTTCTTCCCTCTGCTAAGAGTGAAAAGGTTTTAGTAGGTGAGTAAAACTGAGTATGTTGTCTTTACAACGGCCAACTATAAGAGGATTTTGTTCTGCCGCATAGCAAGAACGGATGGGACTAGATAGAGATGCGTGGCAGATGTGTCATTCCAAATGGATGCAAGGGAGAAGCTACTATTAAACATGTATAAATATGCAAGTGTGAATGACATGTAAAAACTTAGTGCGTTTTTACTGTGCAACTTGTTCTGGGTTCCTTCATAAGCAAAGCATAGTGATTTGGACAAGACAAACCAACTGTTTCAAGGTTTTCCACAATGCCACCAACCCAATTCCACATGTATAACTTCAAAGCAAGAGAGGATTAGTTGTCCATGATTTTAGTACAGAAATTAATGCTAATCTATGGAATGTAGCAAAAGTTTAGAAAATATTTTCACAAACGAAACGGTTCTACGTTTTTTAGTTGTAAGAAGTGAAGGATTAATTTTATGGACATTTATGAAAGATCAACAATTTTGTACTTGTCATATCTTGGGTCAATTGTGTAAACAAATACTTGATGCTAATTAGCATCAGTCTCCATCATTTTATAATGCCTGAGCACTTGCTTTTTACCAGTTGCTCAAGACGACCTTTCTGTTTGGCTAGGATTGTCTCTGTGTACCCTTTGATGCTGAGAGTGTAGTAAAATGTATGGGAAATCCTATACCCTCTGGCATCAAAGGGTGCTATATAAATTTAATGAATGCTATCCTCACATCATTTGTGTCCTGACTAGGACAAAGATGTGGGTTACCCAACATCTATTTTTTTACTTTTTAATTTTACAAGTACATATATATATATATATATATAATAAAAATATTCTAATCACAACATTTTTATTTTTGAGCCCAAAATTGTGACATTTATGCCATACAGAGCATAAAAGTTTTTGAAAAAATTTATACATAAATGAAGGACATTTTTTAGCATTTCAATCTTTTTAGCTAGAACGTAAACAAATGTCACCTATAATAATTTATTAATAGGTTGAAAATACTGCAAAAATTGTTCAAAATCAGGTTGTGCCTGTAAGTAAGGTAGTCAGATGTGTAATATGAAAATCTTATACCGTTTCAATTTAGTTCGTCCATGAAATAATTTCTTAAAGTGAGAATCATTGAAACAATCATTTCAATGTAATTCATCAAGTAATCGATTAAGTTTGTTGTCAGAAAGTCCTTGTCTAGTAGCCATTTTGGGCCATTTAAATCTCATATAAATATCGGATTGAATTCGTATATTGGAATTTAAATGTGCAATGTAAATGTTGGATTTTATTAGTTGATGTACACATTAACGCTTATTTGCAAGTTTAATTTTGTTATCTTAGCCTGGATGATGTAAAGTTTTGAAAACATCATAGTATCTTTCACAGGTATACATACAGCTGTCCAAACTCTAGACCCAGCCCACCGCCTATTACTGAGTTTGACATGGCCCTTGCTGGGTCTGAATGCATGTATGTAATACTATGTATGTATGTCTGAATGAATGTATGTTGCTGCAAGCTCATCTGGTACAGAAAGCTTAATATCACATGTTTAACAGCAAATAGGACAATCAATTTCATGTCTTGACATACTGCTGTGGCCTACCTGCTGTGTACAGGTGGCCGACCCATAAAACTGTTCTCACTTATGAAAAATTTGATATACGATACACTTGGCTTCTTAAAATCAATAATTTCTGTGTAAGTTCTGCATTTTAAATGGTGCATGGTAATCTTTTTTTCTAAGTTGCAAAAGTGTTTTTGTCAAATTGAAATGTTCAAGTAGCAAGATGATTTTGTTCTATTTGAAGAGCTTTTACTTAATTTTATCTATAGAGTTTAAAATCTTTTAAAAAATAGAGATGTATGACTTGCCAGCAGTTACCCAATATCTACCCAATACACGTAGCTGGTTTTGACCCTAGGTGCAAATGTTTGGGGAACCATTGAATTATGAATCACTCTCATAAAGTGCATCCAACAAGTAGGTCAACGATTATTTTTTATACAGCTTTGAAACTTCTACATTTCAAAAGTTGCATCACACATTTAAAAGGCACAAACACTGCCCCTTCTACCAGGAAAATTAAGGAGAGTGCCTTGGCACCGTATCGGCAAATGTAAGGATTTAATTATAAAGCATTAAAATTCCAGCTTATTTCTCAGACCATACTGTATCAGAATTCTCATTACGATGAAGTGTTTCCAAGAATATTCCTTCATAATTTTTTCATTAAAATGCAGCACAGTAATCCATGAAACAAAGTTTCATTATGCATTTTCACAAGCACACAACAATGACAACCAGAAGCTTACCTACAAAATAGTACAAGTCACTTTTTAAGGACCTGACGCTAGAGGACATCAGTATCTTATAAATACAGCTTGCTGGCTATTTATTCATACAACAGCATTGTGTACTAATCATTAAGCATCAACCAGCAGTGCTATGCAGTCATGAAAGGTATTTCCTCAAGGTTCTTACAAATATTAGCATGGGATTTACATGAATTTGAACATTACTTAACGACAGCAAACTAGACAATGGACAGAAGTGTTACCAACAGTACTTAAGGGCCATCCATATATTACGTATGCACCGGATTCAGGTGATTCGTGAGGGGGAAAAGGTCTCGCAAAAAATGTACATGCACAAAATAAATTAATAATTATGACGTCCACATTGGCCTATTTATAACTCTGTATTATCCTATGGTCGTTCGATGGCAGTTGACTACATTAAAATCATATTATGTTCAGATCTAAACAGCAAACCATGATGGCTAACAAATTTTAGCATTCAAATATGATGCTGAAAAAATTAATAGTTGCATACGGTAAAATCATAGGCGTACGAGGCAGGAGGTCCGAGGGGGGAATGCCCCCCAACTTTCGGGAAAGTCTGGTTTTTCGGGCAAACACAGCCCCGAATGACTAAAAAAAGGTTGTCAACTTTTTTGCCGGATATATTTTTCGGGCAGAAGTTCAATCTTTGCCCTCCCACTGCTGAAATCTCCCGTACGCCTATGGGTAAAGTAAATGCTTTATAGATGACTTTAGGTAATTAGCTTTTGTACGGGGATAGAGAAGCTTGTTTGTATGTACGCATGGGGGGGTTCTAAAAATGTATGAGTTGCAGCATGGAGAAGGAGTCGAAACACAATTTCTTTTTATTTACTTAAGTAATAATTTTTATATGGATGGGCCGTCACTAGATTTCTCAACTAAGCGATAGCACACAAGCAAAATAAATGCAGTATATGAACACAATGGCTACCACAATTCAATCCTACGTGCGTTAAGAAAGCAGACCAAATATGCATCCTGAACTCCAGAATTCTACCAGTGATGCTTGAAAATGTCTGGTTAAACTCCTCACAAACTGGACTATCAGAAAAAACACAAATATCTAGCACATATATGTGGAACATTTTCTCCGGTTTTCCAAGTCTGTCATAAAACTGTTATTTAAGTTAAAATCATTTGCAGTCTTTTCTGACAACTTGTCCAGAATTTAAGTTTTTATACAAGACACGTTGCAGAGCTGATAGCATGCTTCAACAGATAATTTGTCCTGAGATAATGAGTGTATCTCCATCCTTAAAGCGATTCTTGCTTTTTGACTGACCCCACCAACTTCTGCAATGACCCCTTGTTGGAAGGAGCGAGGGATCGTGACAATGGTGTGTCCGATGTCTTTGTCTTTGATGCATGTCGTGTTTTTGAACTCTTCCTGTTTTCCTTGTTCTCCTTGTCATTGTTATCCTAAAGTAGACATTAAAGTAAAAATTATTGACAATGCTGACAGAATTATGCACTAATGGAGCAACTATGCTAAGATGTCAATTACGAGAGGAGGCCAAGA
Organism: Lumbricus rubellus; assembly: GCA_945859605.1. NCBI lineage: Eukaryota > Metazoa > Annelida > Clitellata > Crassiclitellata > Lumbricidae > Lumbricus > Lumbricus rubellus. The sequence goes on from OX243814.1 coordinate 26,569,350, forward strand.
AAAAAGAAGTAATATCAGGAGTTATGAAATAAAACATTAGCAATTTAAAATAATTAATGATACGCTAGAAGCGTTAATTTAATCTTCTTGTGCCATGGTCTCGGACTGCTACTACAGCCCACCATCGTGCTTTTGCTTGTGTCGACCCTTTGCTGTGGAATGGCCTCCCTACTATAACTTGTACTCGGATCTTATCTGGAAGCACTACTGACTGCATGCTTTCATAAAACTTTTCTTTTTCCAAGAGGTTCTTCGCACTGGGAGCGACTGATCAGATTTAAAATATTGACCATTCATTTGCTTGTGACCTAATTTCTAAAATCCCAATAAATTTTTTTTAAAAAACCTTATTAAATTTAACCGTATTATATAGGTGGAACATTTGAAAATTTATTAAATTAATTAAATAGCAAAGTTAAAATTAATTAGGATAAATCGCATGACTGCAGCACACTATGGGTGGGTCTATTGTAACACGAAGAGAATTTACTAACTAATTCGTTGGTTTGCTGGTCAAAGTTTGATGAAATCGTGGACGTAGTGCTTACTGCAGAATCATCCGACATATCGTGACATTCGTTTCCGTCAACTGGAGCGTCTGGATTGTAGTTGAGGATGTTGTGGAGAGGAAGAGACCGGTTGTCTGCTGCACGAACCTCACCGGCGGACATCTTCAAAAACCACGGAAATGGGATTCTAAGTACCTCACAGCCTATCAAATCATGCAAAGCCTCCACAGTCTAGACTTAAAATGGCGGCTAAAACTACAGATGAACTCGTATGTATGTATGTATGAGCACTTGTCATAGCGCACCTTCAAGATTGCTACTCAGAAGCGCTCCCAACTACAGCGTGGACACTGAATCGGATTTTCACGCCAAAGCGCTGACCAATTGCGAGTGAAGAACTTGCCCAGGGTCCTGCAACCCTCCGGCTGCAAGACAACGAACATGTCCACTACACCACTGCGCCCCTCTCATAGTTATTGCTTGCTTGAGGTTCTTGTTATTGCTGCTATAGTGTCTACTAAGGACATAGCTGTAGTGTCCACTTGCAATGCACTACTACAAGAGCGCTTTGCCTAAATGGTCGAAGAGCTTGTTGTTCATCTGTAAGCAAAACCTAGATAAGTACGTAGACAAAACATTGATTCTATGTAGGCTCTTTCACAAGTGATGCTCAAGTTCACAAAGAACATCAAAGTTTATCAAGAAACTAATGACACTGCTGAAGTAATCAGATTAGATTCCACAATCAGTTTGGCAAAGCTGCACTTCAATACTTTATTCACACAGTATTTGGCATGCTGATAACAATAGCTGTCCTTCTGTGATTTATATAGCTCTCCTGTATAAATTCCCACACAAACTGACCTCGTGTTCACTGTCATATGGAAGCGCTGTGTTGGCGGCTTCGTCGGTGAAGTACTTAGCACGAAAGACTTCCAGAATCTGGCCGTGGTCTCCAGTTTTTGTCAGCTGTCGTGGATACTGAAATTCTCTCCTCTGCGGTGTGGTACCTAAAGCGTTCAGAGTCTCAAATGATTTTCGAATTATCGTAATACATAGAAACATTGCCATTACAATCAAGCACTGTAGTACCAACAATATATTTCTGCCAATTTAAATTTCGTTAGATTTCCAAATAGAATTATGCCAATATGTTACAAATCAGGTGAGTTTGCCATCTGACAACTTAGAAAAGAAGTGGACAATTATCATCGTTAGCATTGCATTATTCACATTGTCCTTATTTATCTAAAATGCAACAAGACACATTTCACAGATCTACAGTGTACCTATGTATGCTCATTAACATAGATTACAGCTACATTGCTACAAGGCAATTAAAGTAAAAAATAATTAAACAGTAATACTGTTCCTCACACAAATAAATGATTTCATGATTTATGACACTCACATAAAATCTTTTAAATCATGCAATAAAAACCTGCTTTACTTTACACTGATTTGAGTAAAGAAAGCCAGTCTCAATGTCAGCAATTCGCTTACCCGTCGGAATATCTTTCTGAAGTTCCTCGGTAAGGAATTGATCAACAGCAGTCACGCAGTTGTCAAGTCCACAAACAGTTCGTTGTTTCCAGCTCCTACGTTGCTCATCGAGTTGCACTACGCTCGTCTGCTCAGCAATGAGTTTCGCTTCAAAAGCAGCAAACTCAGTGGCCTGCTGAGCATCGAGGTCGCGAACCATAGAAACTGTTTTGATAGACAAAGCCTGCAACCAACAAAGAATTATTATATTATTTTAAAGAAATATTTATATTGGATTTTGGACCTAGGATTTTGTGCTATTTGAAAACATTTTGACATTGATTGGATATAGAAATTATGTACGTTTGTCTATTATAACCATGTCTGTACACCAAAATGCGGATAGCAAATGGTATATTAAAGAATATTCTTATCTTATCGTTGAGCTACATAATGATTCTCTTTCCACAGACTAAGAGCCAGGGCTTTTTTAACGTGCAGTTGTACACAAAGTGTGCAGTTGTAAAAGCACTTCTGTACAGTTAAAAATAGCAAAAAAGGTCTTAGTCTTCCGATTGGAAGTAATTTACCATGGATGATGGGAAAGGAAAGAAGGAGTTATGCAGTTCTAAACTTCCCTTAACAACAGCCCTGCTAAGAGCTTGACATGTAACATATGATAACAAAGAACTTTGATGACCACTTCAACAGTTATACATATAAAAATTTACCTAATGTAATGTATTTTTAATAAAGGACCTATTCAAACATGTGCTGTGAGTAACTAGATATTTAACACGTTGGACGCGAGGGACGTGTATACACGTCCCCCAATGAGTCATTTAACACAGCAAATAAGCAGTCAACGTGTTAAGGAAATCCAAAACAACAAATCAGAATGCATGGAACATACCTACTCTAACTGTAAAATCATTAAACCATTGAAATAGATCGTATGCAAAGATAATCACACACAGCTGCTGTCATCAGATTACCAAAGGAGTCCTCAGGACACCGTTAAGCTCATAAGAATGTATATGGTAAACACGACGTCTTGTTCTATTGGTGCATTGAAGAAGAGATTGACTCAAGTCTCTCCTTCCGTGGCCAACAGAAATCCATAATTAATCTGTGCCGACTTTTACGCTGCTCAGTCATCACTACGAACTGACCAACAAGATTAGCGGCAGTCAACTCTGGTCGTCATTTCAACCCGATTTGTATTTATACAGTGCCTGCTCAGGAACAACAGCCCAAACACTCATCATCTGACAGCAGCCATAAGTTGCATGAAAGCCTTGCGGCAAGCAGTTACTTTAGATAATTAATGTTCATTATGACAGTACAATTATATATGGAATAGTAGGAACACATGATAACACGTTAAACAAATTGATTTTAAAACTGTACAGCAGCCTGTTTTATCATTGCCCCTAGGGAGTAGAAGGCTGAGTCAATCTTATCGTTCTTCGCGTCTGTGTATAACAGCGGTTCCCAACCCGTGGCCTGCGGGCCAAAAGTGGCCCGTCAAGCATAAAAAAATGGCCCTCGTCTCTGAAAAAGTTTGTTAAAATATAAGAAAAAATTGACAATTTGGACAAGATTGTACACATAATTATTTTCTATTACAAATTATTTTATTTTGATGTCAGTAAATAACATAAAACATCATATTTTGAATCAATTATAAAATTTTTATACATGTATACATGTCTCTAGTTAATTAAATTGTAGCCATGTGGCCCCCTAATGTCCTTCAACAAAAAAAGTGGCCCTCGTTACCTCCAATTTAGAAAAAGTGGCTCTGAAGTCAAAAAAGGTTGGGAACCACTGGTGTATAACCATTCAACCATTACTGATTGATTGTGAATAATAAATAAATGGGCAAATAAATGCGTCTTTCTACAATTTCCCTCCGCAAATCCAATTCGAATGATTAAGTAAAATTAATCTTTAACCTGTGACCCTTCAGCGTGAGTCTGGAGCGTCGTATCGACGAGATCCTTGTGCTTTTTCAACATGTTCACCGAGAAATCTGTGTGACTCTTCCAAGCCTACATCAAAACATTGGACATTGCTCATAACTCAGCCATAAGCTGGAAAAACAATTTCACGAAGAGCTCAAGAAGATTTACGATTCAAGCTTTTCAAAAAGCTTACGTTCTTAATCGATAATTAATCCAGTGTCGAGGTTCAAAGTATGTTTCATGAAACCCTAGAGGAAAGATCAGGTTCTGTGAGGATATCGGATGATAGTATTGCTTGAATCCTGTGTGGCTATCTCATTTGTGGGGCGCGGTGGTCTAGTGGTGGCGTCGTTGCCTTTTGGAGCCAGAAGGTCCGAGGTTCGAATCCACCTCCCCGCATAAGGACCTTGGGCAAGTCCTTCACTTACAATTGCTCAGCGCTTCGGCGTGAAACTCCGATGCAGTGTCCGCTCTGCATCGGGAGCGCCTCTGAGTAGAGAGAGCTTGAAGGGGCGCTATAACAAGTGCACATACATACATAAATCAGATTCCAAGGCACAGGCACAGATACTACCATGAAAAAAACATTAAAATAATGTCTCAATAATATAATTTTAATGGATTTAAACCGCCGATCACTCTTTACAAACACAATACCAGAACACACTTTTATGTTCGCGTCTTTCAAAAACCTTCAGATCAAAAGGATTAACTGTAAAAGTCATAAAAGATTGAGAAGCACTGGTCTACTGGATAACATGCAAGCTGTGAACTCATAAGGCCAGAGGTTCAAGTAACCACCAGGACAGAAACTGTGCTTCCTTTTGAAGGTTGGGAATTGCAGCAAGCATGAAGATGCTAGCATTGCAAGCGCGAAGATGCTAGCATTGCAAGCGTGAAGATGCTAGCATTGCAAGCGTAAAGATACTAGCATTGCAAGCGTGAAGATGCTAGCATTGCAAGCGTGAAGATGCTAGCATTGTCGTAATTACGTTGCACAATCAAATTCGATTACCTCTTCGGCATCTTTGCAAAATTTCTTTGACGATGCATTTATTTTTTCAATTCCTTCCTGTCCGTTGCCAACGGAAACCAAGAGGCCACCAATCAACTCTTCCGATTGTGTGTCATTCATTTGAGACGATGTCACCAGGTCATCACGACCCTTCTCAGACATCTCAACAAATCTGTCCAGTATGCTGAAAGAGTATCAATACGAAAGCACACAATAAACCTTTCTGGCGGTCAATTAATTATTTTACTAAACACACCATGGATTAGTGATTCACAACAGCAGGTTAATCCAATTTTCAAATGACAAGTCAATTGTAATAAATAACATAAATTACAATAAAAAATAGATTTTGATATTTAGTCAGTTTGTTACAATCATTCTTCACTCATTGCTATAACGCATATATAGCAAAATATATATCATATAGAGTGTGGATACAAAAGGACAGTAACAGACCAAATTTTCGTCCAATACATGCACATTTATGGCAAAAAAGTAAAGTTTACAAAGTTCACAACAGTTCACAACAGAAGCACTCCAAGTAGCATAGAACTTTAAATCAAGTTATCAAAACTCACTGAGTTGACTCATTCTGGTACTGCTTGGTGGCATCTTTCATCTGTGTCAAATTGTCTGTCACCTGAACACAGAAAAACAACAAACAGAATAAATAAATACATAAATAAATACGTATACATAATATACACAAATACACAAATGAACATACATACAATGGAACAATCACCATTGCTGAACAGTACAGCTAGCACTGATTAAATTTTTTAGTCGATATATTTATACTTTTCAATTAATTTGATCAATAACAGTTAAATGCAAAGCATGACAAAAATTAGTCAGTTACTGAGCACTTTCAAATACCAAGGATGCAAGGATTGCCAGCTAATAACAAATGATGGCATTAATTCCTCTGCATATACCAGACAATACGTCATTAATATAAACATGACATGGAGACAGACAAATTTATAATCTATATTCCACAGATATCTACGCAATAGAATACTTATTATAGTGATACAATCAGAAACACGGTAAGGCATAAAATGAGAAATTGATGCAGTGTACAAATGCTAAACGAAGTAGCCAAGTCAATGCACCTGTTGAACATGCGTTGAAACATGTGTCTCCTGCTGATCACCAGCTTCATGGATCATTTTCGTCATTTTTTCGATCATTTCTGCCATCAGACTCTACAAAAACAAGAAATACATATATCAGAGCAAAATGACCCGATACAACTACTGGAAAATTGCAAACTACTGGTAAACTGCAAACAAACACTAGGAAGGTCAGCTCAAAAATTAAAAAATCTGCAATATGGTAGCAAATTAATAAAGCAAATTTTGAAGAACTTGTGTGAATAGAGCTGCTTAAGTTTTCCAATTTGAAACCAGAAATGTACAGCGCACAGCATTGGCATCTGATGTACAAGGCATCAATAAAAGGCGCATACCAAAATCAACCCCATAGTCAGGTCAATACCAGAAAGCTGCTTCTTTTATTCATGTCTACACAACCTATGATGGACATCCACATGCAAAGGCAAGTTGAAAAAATGATAATCAAGATAGCCAAACTGTAGAGAACGGGAGGAAGCAAGTTTGAGAGTTACCAGCATAATTGGTAACAACACTGCTCAGAACTCATTGAAGACTAACGCAAGTATTTGTGACAGCACCATCTTGCAACTGAGTGTTGGATTCCATGGACCTATCACCATGCAGAAAAGTTAAGCAGTCAACTTTTTCCATGTTGAGAAAAGGCTTTTTTTATTACAGGCCACAAGCAAGACAGAAGCGGTGCAGGAAAGGGTTAAATTTTAAAAATTCAGCACCTGAGCTAAAAACCCTGAAGAAATACGTTTCAAGAAACATTGACTCAGATTTAGACATTGCCAAAAATTAAACAACCTAAAACATGTAGTGTCATAACAAATGAAGCCAACACATATATATATATAAGCAGCAGATTAACCACATGAAACAGTTCCCGTAACCTCGTAAAATCGCTCGTCAACAAACCTTATTCAGCTTAGATTGTGCTTCAGCAAATTCCTGCTGCTGCCGAACGTGACTCTCAACTGCTGCCACCTGCTGATCAGCGAATGAATTCATCCAGTTTCGACAGTCTGCTAGACAACTCAATTGACCGGCGACAAACTCTTTAGTCATCTGCTGCTGACGATTCATCTGCAAAGAAGTAAAAATAACACACATGTAGTTCATTTGTAAGGAAGTGGGGCACGGTGGTGTAGTGGTGGGTTCGGTGCCTTGAATCTGGAGGGTTCCAGGTTCGAATCCACCTCAAGCCGCTGCATAGGGTGCTTGAGCAAGTCCATCACTTGCAATTGCTCATGCGCTTTGACGTGAAACTCTGATGCAGTGTCCGCACTGTAGTCAGGAGCGCCCATGAGTAGAAAGATTGAAGGGACACTACAGTAAATGTGAGAAATAAATAAAACAACTATTTAGAGTCACTATGCTTACCTGTTCAAACAAGGTCCTCCTCAGGCTTTCCAAGTCAGTTGTCAGCAAATTCAAGGCTGCTAGAATGCCATTCATATCCTCACTAATGACTTGCTGGTTAAAATCAAAGATTCGACAAACTTCTGCATCCTACAAGAACAAATCCACACATTGGTCACGCTGTTTGTCAACAATGAATTAGCTCAACTTTGACTGATAACCTAACAGGTAACATAAATACATGGAGCTTCCATGACATTTACTTCTAGCATTCATCATAAACTTTCACCTGTGGCAATTGATCATCGTACATAGCACCCTAGAAAAAAATCAGTTGTTTGTAATTAAATTTATAGTATACTAGCTGTAACCGGCCATGCATTGCTGTGGCAGAAAAAGACCGTCCTCTATCTCCCCCTCCCCCTCTTTCTCTAAGGTCAGTTTTGTCTGACAAACAAAACTGACGTTTTGAGAATGGCAGAAATAATGTTCACATTTATTAATCATCACTCATACATGTGAAATTGAACTGAAAGCAGCAAAATAAAACGATCTTAGATCACACTGACCCTAACTTCCTCGCACTTTGCAACGCACTTGTTGAGACCCTTGTGCATTCCATGAACGTGACGCTCATGCGCTCGATCCATGTCGTTCAGACCACTGTTCACGACACCAATCACACGAGACATGCTCGCCGACAGTGTTGCCACCTCATGTGATTTCGTCTTTAGAAGCAATCCTTCAAATACAACATTCAATTTCTCAATTGAATCAAAACAAAAGTCTACCATTTGACGATAATAATAATAATAATCCTTTCTTTAATGAAACGCCTGCAAGACGCACTGCGCTTTACATTTACAAGTTATGCAGTAATCTTAATTAAACTTAACTACCAACTGAGCAGACAGCTTTGCAATTACATGGCGCTAATAGCAGCCTACAAATCAAATCCGCCCAATGGGGGCTCGAACTCACTACCTCTCGCACTCTACGCCAGCGTGTTATCCATTGCGCTACCGCTATCCATTTAAGCTCTGTCTATTCTGAAAAGACATTACTACTGAGCAATACAAAAACATGATTTCTCTTATACCAGGTCTTCTTTTATTTTAGATTGATTTAATAAAAATCACAACACAAATCAAAGTAAATCAAAATTTAAAAACATACATACCAAGATTCTTGTAAACATCGGCCGTCACACCGCTCTGCTGCTCAGCGAACATCTCAAGGTCATCAGCCATCGATCGAATGTTCACGTTCATGCCTGATCGGAACTGCTCCTGTATTGCGACGTTCTTGCTTTCAACGCCACGCTTGCGATCGAGCTTAGCATGAAGCCCTTGCACATCTTGCGTTGATTCTTCAGCTGTCTCAAGAAGCTGTAATTAAGTAATTGTCATAAATTCAGTATAAGAAAAGACAGGAAAGACGACCCTTAACACGTTGGCCGCTGATTTGCTGTGTTAAATGACTCCATTTGGGACGTGTTAACGCGTCCCACGTGTTAATTATAATCAACCTTGTAAGATAAACACACGACTTTGCAGCTCAAGGGCACTTGACCTGTCATGGTTAAACTTTGACTTCACATTAACAACAAGATATCATGAATGCTGTTTTTGTGTCCATTGTACTGTATCATATTCAAACATTTGTAAAGAAAGTGCCTCTAGTAGAGTGAACCATCTATATTATGATTTATTTTCTCAGCGTACAAGTCCAAAATATAACTAAACAGAGTTATAATCAACATCGTCGTTAGTTCTCCAGAGATACCTATATTCATGATATGCCCAATCGTTTCAGGGCTGCCAAATCATTGTCAAAGAAACAAATAAATTCACACCAGTTTTCCCATGATGCAAAATCATATATGACCAAACAACATTAGAGCTATCTTAACTCCGCCACTGTTTGCACTCTGCCAGTGCCAGTCCCAAGCCTGGATAAAGGAGGAGGGCATCGCTAAGGGTCTTTGTTAGCACACAGTGACGTTAAACAGCAAAAACACACTAGAGCTATCTTTCAGCTTTGTACAAGACTGGGAAGTTTCTACCTACTTCATCCATTCCTACCATCATTGACCTAGCAAACGAACTCCAGTCAAACATATCTTCTCTCGACACTAGTCTCTTGACATTTCTCTCAGCGTTTCCCATACTGATTTTTATTTCTAATAAAATATAGTAATTATAATATGTTCACCTTGGATGCTTGTGAATAGAGCTTGACTTCGCTGTTCACATGCGCATGAACAAGCTGCGTCTGTTCATCACGCTGTCTAGCTGTATTGCTCAACTTCGTTTCGGTCACTTTCAGAGTTTCCGCCGTCATCTCCAAGTCTTTGGCCGTCTCCTCAAGTTCTTGCTTTGTGTCGGTAAACAGTTCATTCAGCTGAAATTCGCAACAAAAAATCATGGCAGTTCTAGCAAAAGTTGAAACAAGAATTGTCTTGACACACACACACACCACTGCAAGCATGAAATGCACAGAAAAAGCTACATGGCAGAATAGGCCATAACAGAAGGGCACACAGTTATGGCCTATTCTGCTGTTCTATTTGTGTCTCGGGGGCTATTATCTCAAAAACTATCTCATATACACATTATACACATAAATCACCAAAGAGAATGTTGTAGGTCACGCCTTTGAGTAGGTTTCTTGAAGGGGCACTATATAAATTTTTGGAATGAATGAATTTAGGCTATTGCCAGAATTTACAGTGCTTATATTTACACAACAAGACCACGTTTCCAAAATTTCAACTGTTCTAGTAAGCATGCCCATAATGCAGTAAATTTTTGTCTCCAGTGGACAATTTTTTTTATATTGCAGCTTTGCACTCGTGGCATGCAAAGAGTTAACATTAACACACTCGAATAGAATTTAGATTTTAAAAGACTACCTGAGGAAAAAGTTCTTGAGTGCACCAGAAATCTTCAGTTACACTGTCTTGTAAATCAACTGCTTCACTATGTTATTTATAAGCTCACAATCTACATTGATGACGATTTTTCAGTCCCAAAATATACTTAGCAAATCCAACAGGCTAGAAACAAGTTACATAAATGACTGATTGCCAGCACAATTACAGGCTAACCTTGATCGCTTGCAACGTCATTGCAGCAATTTTTTCTTCCAGCTCTTTAATTAGATCTCCCTGTTGAACCAACTTGGACTGCATCGCACTACAACGCAAACGTCTCCCTTTAACCCTTTAATGCTGAGATGGTAGTAAATGGTATGAGAAATCCTATACGCCCCGGCATTAAAGGGTTAAGCAAATGTTGATAGTTGCAACAATGTGGTTTCGTTTACTACAATCCGTGAATAATTAGAAGAATCTGTACAAGTTATCTTTTTCGATTTCTGCACCAGTAGTTACTGTGTCTATGAAAAACTGAATCTATTGTCCAGAAATGTAATTTCCTTAGCTGTACGAAAGTCATGCAGTGCAGTGAATTGCAAAGTCTGGCATAGTACTGGAGTCATCCAACATTTAACTTTTGATACTCTGAAATTTGCATCTAATTATCACCTGGTGCCGTCAGCTCTTGGAGCTCTGGCGATAGTCACGATGTATCCTCTCCAGTGTTTCCTCTCTCTTTTCGCATCTAATTATAGATAGCAACTTTTCAGAATGGGTAATCACTGAGAAAAGGGTTAAAAAATATGAAGGAAAATATGAATATGCATCACTTAAACAGAACTTGTGCCCAAAATCTTTATGTGACAACCGGTAGCATGTAGAATGAAAATGTTTTTGAGAGCATACACATAGTTTTCCTCTGCAATATAAATGCCATTCTTGTCCCTGGCCGCCTGAAGGTCACGACGCATTCGCTCGATTTCTTCCGTGTATTCCTTGAAACAAATAAAAATGCTCGTCGATAAGAATTAAGATATACTTAAATAATAAAATTAAATATATGCATTTTGGATTCATTTAGAAATTCTGAACACCACAAAAATTAAAAACGTTAAACATACTACGTAAGTGAAAATATTTAACACGTTGGCCGCGAGGGACATGTTAACACATCCCAAATTGAGTCATTTAACAAAGCAAATCAGCAACCAACGTGTTAACCAGTTCAGATGGGCTAAAAATCACACAAAATACTGATGACTGTTTGTTACGTTTTATTTATACAACATGTAATTATCTACATATAATTTTCAGTTTAATTCACATTTCAAAAAAGCAAATTTTAAATAATCATTACTCGATAACAATCAACACTAATTACTGGACAAACAGCATAGCATCAACCAACTTTCAGAATATCAAGAGGGATCCAAATTTTACGTTTGTAACTTACTTTCAGCAGGGCCTTCTTTGTCAGTTTCTGATTGATCTCCGGCTTGTTTGTTATATTTTTGGCTCGATGCGCGTAGTCCAAAGTGCTCAGCGTTTCCTGAAATAGTAAACAATATCTAACTACCATAGTTTTTAAATTTTAGAGCTAAATGCATGAAAACAACTGCAGCACAAATGTGATAATTAGAACAAGAGCAAATGATTTTCAGGTAAAGCCATGAAACAATAGTCACAGTTTTTAATGATAGGAAAGTAGGAAATATATATGTAGGAAAGTCTATTCGTGCAGTGGATCAATAAACATGCATAAAAGTAAAGCATCCAAAAGTCCAAATTTAATTATTCATAAACCTGTTTGTTCGTAAGGATTTACCTCAAGATTGGATGAAGCTGGTGAAACAGTTGCTATAATGGATGTCTTTGTTCTTCCACCAAGAGAATCCTGCAGCAACCTCGTCAACTTGCTTTCCCTGATCACAACAATACAACAATAATGGACAATCATGACATGCTGTCATGCAGAGTAAAATTTTTGTGGGGCGCGGTGGTGTAGTGGTGGCGTCGTTGCCTTGGAGCCGGAAGGTTCGAGGTTCGAATCCACCTCGTCGCGCAAGGACCCTGAGCAAGTCCTTCACTCACAATTGCTCAGCGCTTCGGCATGAAACTCCGATGAAGTGTCCGCTCTGCATTCGGGAGCGCCTCTGAGTAGAGAGAGCTTGAAGGGGGTTATAACAAGTGCACATACAAATAAACATTGTTTACATTCTAGGTTAACAACAGATCAACTATGAAATAACAACTTCAAATATATGTATGTGCACTTTTATAGCAGCCTTCAAGACTTCTACTCAGAAGTGCTCCCGACTACAGTGCACACACTGAATCGAAGTTTCACACTGAGGTGCTGAGCAATTGCAAGTGAAGAACATGCTCAAGGTCCCTACGAGGCAGCTTGAGGTGGATTCGAACCTGCAACCCTCCGACTGCAAGATACACTGGCACAGTGCTGCACAATCTGCAAGGTAATATTACACGATTCTCAGCCTGAGCCAACTACAACAAAACGAATGCATTACATTAGATAACCAGTAAATGGAGTTCAACAAGAAAAGCTACCGACCTGTAAGGGACGTGGGGGGCATGTTCCACCAGAGCTGTGATGACCCTTCCAAGGGTGAGAAGACTCTGATTGATGTTGCCCGCTTCTCGTGCTCTCTTGTCCACAGCCCCAGATCGACCAATGCATTCACTACCAGCCAAATCAACCTACAAACACAGTACAACAAATTCTAACAAGTGCAACGATACAATACAATACATGCAATGATACAATACAATACATGCAATGATACAATACAATACATGCAATGATACAATACAACACAATACATGCAATGATACAATACAATATATGCAATGATACAATACAATACATGCAATGATACAATACAATACATGCAATGATACAATACAATACATGCAATGATACAATACAATACAATACAACAGGCATGGTCTGTCCCTGTGAACCTTTGAACTGGTCCCTGACATGCCCTTTGAATCAGTATTGTCCCTGACACTTGAAAGGAAAAAATTTAAGAACATACCTCACAGTGTGAGCACTTAAATGCTACAATCGTGAAAATAAGCAGAGCAAAAACTGAGCATACTCACGAGATTAAACTTTCCTGTTTTCAAGAGTTCTTCACCGTCGACGGAGTTTTCTCTTATGTGAATTGTTACCATGAAAAGCGAGTGTGAACGACTGGAATAAAACAAAATGGCACGAGTATATTCACCAAGCCATCAAACAATTACAATGTCTGAACTTATTGTCTGCATTTCTCTGTGCCACAAGAATGAAAATTGCATTCAAAACCACAGACAACGACAGAATTGATACTTCCATAAAGTCAAGAACATTCATTGTAAAAGCTTAAAAAGAATTCATGGTCATACTGCTAACAAATAACCCTAAAAAACAAGATTAAACATCAGTGAAGGTATATCAGCATTCAGCACTCACCATAGAGGTGATGATGCACCCCTAAGTAGATTCTTGAAGAGGCGCTATACAAGTTCATTGAACAAATGCTTTGCATTACTGGCCCTGATATATACCCTAAGTATGAAGCTAGAGTACTTATGCCCTTATCAGAATAACGAGGATGAAAGAAAGAAATCTGGAACTCTGTGACCCAACCTGGAATGAGCATTCATGAGTGTTGCTGCCGTCTGCCTTCTCGCCGCTCCCTGCTGCAGAATCTGATAGACCTGATCTTTACTGTTCACAACCACTTCCTCCAATCCTTGAATGATGCAAGCTCCCTGCAACCAAATACGAGTGAAATGTCAGACACAACACATAAGCTACGTTATACATGAAAGAACAAAGGAACAATTTAAAGGATCAGTCTTTTGCGTGCACGTTTCAGGCCTAAATATTACCGAAACACTAAGTAGCTGGTCACTCAAGCATTATCAAACTAAAATAGCAGTGCTCAATAGCAACAAATATCAACACCAATATTCATCATATTACACTGGACATCAAAAAAGACAATTAACCAAGTGAGGGCTCTGGCAGGTTGCTGATACAGTAGCAGTTGTTCGCAGACATAAAATAACTTAAATTATGCGAGTCATACTTTTTTGGTTGTATCTTCGTAAATCTTCAGCCGCGGATTATCCACAGACTCAGCTCCAAGAAGGTCAATTAGTTCTTCATTATAAATCTCAAGAAAGGAGACACGAACTGTAAACTCTGAACCCTGCAAGAGCAATAAAAAATGCATCCAAATCACAAAACTAATATAATCGATGATACGTACGTTTTCTCTTTTAATCAACTACTTGGGTAAAGAATCCAAGACTGCTCAAAAGTAAAGCGAATGAGATCATATCTGAAAGATCTACGAGCACTCTAACCTTGACTTTAACCCTTTCAAAGCGATCTCTAAGACTGAACAATGGGCAGTTGGACACCCTCAGAAGAAATCAAAATGAGAAGACATTGAAATCTGCACATGGTTGCAAATTTTTTACTTTACATGGATTCACCCAAATATTAATTTTTCAATACAGATAACTTTATACATAATATGGCAAGAAGAAAGTACAATAGGCTAGCCGAAATAATGAGCACTGCAGAGAAGTGAAAACTAAAAGACCTGTCTCTGAAGTCTAGAGAACAATTGATTCATGGCTCTCGGAATGATGCCAGACAATGGATCCTCCTCCCACGTGATATTGCTATCCTCGCTTCGTTCGCCCTCCATCGTGAACGTCTTTCCCGTCCCAGTTTGCCCGTAACTGTTCAAAACACAATCAAGTATCCTCAAGTTACACGGAAAAACTCCAAAAATATTAAGGCACTTCGAAAAACAATACAACTTCTCTAAGCACAGATTCTATTCACTATTTAACCATTAATATTTTAATGCCGAGATGGTAGTCAATGGTATGGAAAATCCTATACCCTCCGGCATTAAAGGGTTAAACTCAGTGTCTTTGTTAATTACACCAATTTGTTTCGATTAATTATTTAAACTCTCCCTGACTTTTTATTTTCAACATCAGACTGATTCACTTAAAATTCAATATCGTTAAATATTAACACTGAGTTTCATAAGATTCAAGTTCTCAGTAGAATAAATTTATGAAACAACTGAATATCTCATACTTTTCTAGAAATGATAAATATTGTCGCATGATTTGTTTAATACAATGGATTATTCTATCGAAAGCGACTGTCTAACTATAGTACAATATTAAAACAGCTACTTGGGTGACTCTACACAGCGGGATCTTGATCCCTTTTGGGCCTTTCCATTGTAGCCGATATTGTAATCACATCAACTGTCTAATTCGTGTACATGTATATTGTTTTGTACTGACTGATACAATTGCTGCAATACAAAAATCGTGAATACATACGCAAAAATTGTGCAGTTATATCCAAGAAGAACCTCCTCTATGATCGGCACGACCACTGTTTTGTAGACTTCGATCTGCTTCGAATGAATCCCGAAGACTCTGTCGAAATTAAACGTTCGCACAGGTGCGGCCGGCAGGGTTCGGTCTTTGACGCTCACCTCACGCTTGTCTTGGTTCACATCCATGACGCTGTAAGCACCCTGTTTCTTTTCGGCACTGTTCAGTGGTCTAAGGACATGAAAAACGTGATTAAGACTTTTTAAGAGTTTCAACTAACATCCTATACCTCAAAGGTCTAAAACAAATTCTGTATGGATGCCTAACAAACAAGCTTTCACCAAATAACCATCTTTATTTCTGGAGCAGTGGAATTAATCTTGTGGCACTTGTGGCAATGTTTCTGGCACCTTCTTGCCATCTTTAAATCTGGCTTCCTGATTATCTTTTGGCTGTTCATAATTTCTGTATTACTCACAGCGAAAATTTCATAACTTTACAACGAATTATGAGATTTACTTTAAAATAACGCATGCTGATTAATTACTAAATGGACCATCGCGAATAACAAGTCACGGATTAAATTTGTTATGATTTAATCTTAGGGGCATAACTATGGTATAGGCGATCGACGTGTTGGTTAGGGTCAGGTTAGGCGTTGTGAGCGTGGCGTAGGGCTCAGGTTAGGCGTCGTGAGAGTCGGTTAGGTCAGATTAGATGTTGTGAGAGGGTCGGTTAGGGTCAAGATTAGGGTTAGTATCGTCATTCGCTCCACGATAGTATAGTTTCGCCATCGAGGCATAGTTATAGTAAGCGGGTCCCTATGTTAATGAATGACTGCACTAACCCTATTCCTAACCCTAACCGACCCTCACGATGCCTAACCTGACCCTAACCGACCCTCACGATGCCTTACCTGACCCTAACCGACCCTCACGCTTATTACTCTGACCCTAACCGACCCTCACGATACCTAACCCGACCCTAGCCAACACATAGGGACCCGCTTACTATAACTAAGCCGTATTCCCTACAGTGACACCTCGGTCACCAGAATATCAACAAATAAAAATCGTACACCATAATTACAGTCAAATACTCACCGACATCGGACGACCACCTGAATATTCTGGTTCTTTTCTTTCTTTCCCAATTTTTGCAATCCATTGCTTACCATCGAACACACATTATTCGTCGCCATTTTTCCAAATTTCTGAATTTATTTTAAAGCAAGCTTTTGAAAGCTTTCAAAATCTACAGTGTGTTTCGAATCAACCAATCACGTTTAACTTCCGCTTCGCGCATCTCATGGCATTTCAAGATGGCAACGAGAGCACTCGGAGCACACCGAGCATGGGTATCAGCGAATGTGACCCAACGACCTTATATATATTACCCTATAATTATTATTTGTAAAAATCATTAAGTTCTCTTCTGCATTCATAAAGGTAGTTAACGAGTAATTTATATGTAATGCTATTTATGTATTAATTTTCAATGTAGGTACTATCTTAGTTTTCTATCGAAGCAAGGTTTTACCAATTTTACATTTAAGTAAGTAAGTGTGTTGTTGGTTAAACGCAAGCGAGCGCTCATACAAAGTCAATAATAATTGTGGCAGAGAAACAAACCATGTCTGGTAACCAGGTAAGTGAATTGAAACAAAATGGAATTGGATTCGTCTGTTCGGATTTGGTTTCGGCAGGGACGTAACTAGGATTTTTCGTTTGGGGGGGGGGCTTAAGCCTTAGGTATGACCAATGGTTAAAGTGTAAAAGAAGAAGTGCCAGGACGCTGTATTGTAATTGGTCGTGAGTGGCGGCGCCGAAGGCGCGAAGTTGCGAGTGCCGAAGGCACGAAGCCCGTCCCGATTAAGGGGTCTGGGGGAGCGTCGCAAGCTCCCCAGCGGGGTCTGGGGCGGAGCCCCAGCGACCAGCGCATTTTTGGCTGTGTCGACCTCAAATGGAGCCATTTAAGGCTCTTGTTTGCCAGCTATTTGTGAACGGAAAAGTCGCAAAAACTTTAAGAATAAGTCGTTTTTCGGTGTCGCTAGGCTCAAGCTACCAGGATAACAATAAAAATAAAACTGCTACTGTAAAAGAGAAAGGTTTTGTCTTTACCGTAAGCTCCCCATCGGGGTCTGGGGCGGAGCCCCAGCGACCAGCGCATTTTTGGCTGTGTCGACCTCAACTGGAGCCATTTGCTAGGCAGTCATGGCCGGTCGTCCGTAACTGCATGTACGCCGTCCATGCGGTAGTCTATTTAAATTAGCCGTAAGCATACAACGGCTTGATTTCATTTGGGGGGCTTCAGCTTCGTTTGGGGGGGCTTAAGCCCCCCCCCAAGCCCAACGCTAGTTACGTCACTGGGTTTCGGGTTTCCGAAATATCGCGATATTTGTACAAGTCTTTAATTTTGCTCCTTATAGTTCGATCCTGCTGTTGTTTGGTGTAAACATTGCAACATATACCGGTGGTATGCAGAGGTGGATACAGAAATTTTGGTCTTGGGTAAAAAAATTGTGGCCTTTCGCCAACCGAAAAATCTGATTACTTTTTATGACCTTTTTAGTCTCTCTCCCAAAAAATTCTAAAAAAAGTGGCAGCCCTGGTTATTTAAAATCTGACAACCTCTTTTAATCATAGGCCTATGCATCATTTTCTCTCTCACCTTTTCGCACTGCCTTGATTTAAAGTATGAAACCTGATGGGGTGGGGCACACTTTGTGCAAATCTCTGAATGGAGGCCATGGCCGGATTGGCCCCCTAGATTCGCCCCTGGTAGTATGCAGTGCTGTACTACTGCAAAAAAAATGGCATGCAATACTGGTACTAGACAATCTGAGAAGACCAGCTTAGTTGGATTTGGGATGTCCAACGGGATTACGGTAATCTTCTCATATCCCACTGCTCACCCTGGATGAATGAACAGAGTGGATTTAGTTTGTACAAGCGTAACAAGTGTTGCTCTTCGATGGTTGTTAACTAAAGTCGTCTAGTTCACGGAGTATGTGGGAAATTTTTTTGCTCTCTAAAGATCATTCAGTCAATTCCTCTGGAGACTTATTATATTCAGGCTCTGACCTTGATCCCTTCTGTTTCAAACATTTACTTTTTCTCATGATTACAGGCCCACAGTTACACTAATTGCATTCAGAGGTAATAGTGATAGACTACCTGCTGGTTGAAGCAGTTTTGATGTTGAGCAAATATTTTAATTAAAACATCAAGCATAGGTTGCTTGTAGAGTGATGCATAAATGTATGGGTTGTGGTTATGTTCAAGAGGAAGTACCATGCTAGAAAAATTCTATTAGGCAATGCAGAAAAAACCCTGTGTTCTCACATTTAAGATAAGTGCATTTATTTATAACTCTGAGGCATCAACATCAAATCAAACATGCAAGCATGGATAATTAGTTAATTGTGCTGTGGTCAAAAAGAAATCATTTTTAGGTCCTGCATAATTATCTCTGTAGACAACATTTAAAAGTGGAATGGGCCATAAGACAAGAGTTACAGATAATTGACATCAATGAATTGCTTACCATCCACACATTAGAAATTGCCCTTCTGAGGATTATGTAGTTAACATTGGTCTGTGACTCTGGTATCATAACACTAGGCGTTTTACTGTTAAATTTTATGGCACTAAAGTATGGAACACAATATCAGTAGATATTCATCAATCCAGTAGTCGGCTATCTTTGTTAATTTTTCTTGGGAATTTTTTACTTGGGTGACCCTTCCCAGCGGGATGTCCATCCCTTTAGGGCCCCCCCTTTGTAGCCATTGCATATTTTCTACTTTTGCTGTCATCTTGTGTTTTTTTTGTTGCAATAAAGTGAATTGATTGATTGATTGATGAGTAGTCTATATGTACACATTCATAGGCTACAATGCCAGCAACCACTAATAGGCCTACTCTTGTTAGCTACTAATTTTTTAACATGATTATAACACTGAATGTTGACAGAGTTATCAGGACTTTGTGCCTTTTTGTGGCCATTAGGCTACTTTTGCAAATATAACTTTTAATCTCAAGGTTAAACTGCAGACCAAAGATCAAGAGATGTAGGCAATGTTTGACCAACGATAAAATGTTTAAATCTAAATAAAATTCTGCAGAAACTAATGCAATTCAGAGAGGTAACAACCAGACATGAATTTTTAAAGAAATTAATTCACAATAAGATGAAAATCTTTTTATTGACAGTTCAAGTGATAAAAAATGACAGCTATTCATAAATTATCTAGACGGTAACATGAGATAAAAACGCTTTGGTCAAGTTTAGCACAATCTGTCCACACGCCGGACTACAGAAGGTCCTTCACCCTAAAGCCTCCTCAGCATGGGTTAATGACCACACAGCTATCGAATATCTATGATATTCATGACACAAGATATATAAACCAGCAAAATTATTTAATATTCATTAGACACATGAATATTTATGAGTATTTAATATTCATTAGACACTTGAATATTTATGACTATATCAGTCAAACCAAAATACTCGTTCAATATATTGCAAACGCAGCTGTACAACAACCTTAACTCAAATGGCATGACAGATAATTATTATACATCATTTATCATACTGGCTTTTTTCACATGGGAAACATACCCTTCAAACATTGAATTTTTATAAACTTTGAAAATCAATCAATTAAAAATATTCGTATTAATAACATCAATCGATTATACACCTCTTTTTATTTTTACTTCAAATTATTCACTATAGTATAACATTAAGTACAACTCATTTAAAGTTATCTTGTAAGTTGATCTATTGTTTTAGCAACACTTCGTTAACAGTTTACAAAGAAATTAGGAAAGTGTTAACTTTCATTGTTCAGTTAATGACTGTCAATTTTATTAATGACTGTCAATTTTATATAATGCAGATCCTTGACAATTATTACCATGTACTTATGAATAATAAATTTAGGGTAATCTGACATAAATAGTTGACAGAAAAACAGTCAAATTGCTTACAAAATATTGAGTCATTTATAATTTTAATATAATATAATATAATAATTATTCAAAATAAGCTGATAATATCGGCAGCTGCCGCAACTTGTAAGTTCAACACATAGAAACCCCAGGCAGAAATAACTACATTAATGCACAGTTCTACATAGTTACACACACACGATCTGATGTTTAGCACCTTTTGATTACAACTTTACTTTATTGCAGGGTCCACTACCTTGATATGTATCCATGACAACAACATTTTCAAGGGCTGTCACACCACCTACCAACTAAACTGCATCTACTGAAAATAGCCCAACAGCAACATCACAGGTTAAGCATTGCACAGTATCATATTGACATATTTTTAAAAATTTCTCTCCACAATGCTCACCAATCAGAACTGTTGTGAAAGAACTAAGTAAAGAAAGTGGTCTTAATTCAATGAAAAGAGGCACTAGGACCAACAAGTTGACCCACTGTACATCACGAAGCCCATATGACTATACTCCCACATAGGCTTTTTTAGGTTGTCCTACATTATGGTCCCGCATGGAAAGATATATGAGCGCATTAGACTGGTCCAAAAAACTGAACATTGAAATATTTGAAAGGCATGTTGGTTTTTTTGTACATCTGGTACCAGAAACCCACAGTGCAAAATATTAAAACCCTGAGGCTCTATCTTCAGGTCCCTCAATGCTGTCAAAGTTTTAGTATGCTTACTACATTGTAAACGGTGCAATATAACTGGCAGGCATCCAATCAACGAGTACTGAACCTTCCATTTTAGCTGTTAGCAATATTAGTGAATTGCCAGCATGAAAAGCAGCTGCAATTAGTGTTTAATTGACTATCTAGTGTCGAATAAAAAATATATAAGAATGCTGTCAGCATGTCACATTGTCGGTTCCGAAAGTCGAATTTGACCATGAAGATTACGATGAAGCTCCGCCACCTGGGGTAATGCTTAGTGTCTTCGCTCTTCGTCAGCGAGTCATTGAAGGTGCTGATTGTTGCAACTAATCTCAGAAATCTCTCTGCCCCATCATTCACGACTTGGTCTGTAGGCCTACTTATAAGAGGAAGATCCAACAACGTCTCCTTAATACAAAGAGATTTCATAAACCTCTGGCTCTCTGTTATTTCCTCTCCTTGTTTTCCTTAGGAAACTACCTCTTGCAGTCTAGGTTCTTCTTCTTTACTTGTGTCTTGGTTATCTCTTTTCTCGTTTATTAACTTCTTGGAAAAAAATAAGAACCCAGCAAGGTCAATTCCTAAATACCAGAAATGAAGCATGCATGAAAGTGTAGTAAATGCCGCCTTAGTGATCTTCTCATTTACAGCGGTGTGTAAGTCATCCAGGAGAGCAACGTCATTCATAGCAGCATCACAAGCTCTTGGAGCCACTACGCTGCAGGTACGATTAGATCAGGACAATGAAAACAGCCACTTCTCAGATTATAGCTTCCCCGATCCTGGCTGGTTTCATTGGCTCAAAAAAGTGAAAACATCACGAGTTTGAGTATACGTAAATGAACTTTGTTATCTGTCATGCATTGTGGAGTGTGAAGATCCCCTGTTAGAAAATACAGAAGCAGTTTACACAGTTCTGGAGGTCTTCATGACCACGATAGCTGCATCTTGGCACTTCCTGCAGTCATCTATTTTAGAGCCTGAAATGCACGGACTAGCGGACTGCTACATAATGAAAGACCACTGTTGTTGATAAACGTTTGAATAGCTGGATATCGGGTCTAGAAGATGAGTCCATCACAACTGTGAAGACTATCCAACATAGACTCTGTTGTGAGATGTCTGTACAACTTAAACGCAAGAGAGGTCAACAAAATACAACACTGAACAGTTACTAACATCCGTATACTGGATCCCATGCCAGTGTTGTAAGCAGTAGAGTCAAATAAAATAGCTTCAATAGGTTTTTCCAGTGTCCATTCTTCATTGATCTTGACAGCGACGTTGGTCATGGCAGTTCCAGTAGGCTACCCGATGGAACTCATCGAATTTGATATTTGGGCTTGAAATCAACAGTTATTGACAAAAGGTCAACTCAGTGTGAGAATTGTGGAAAAATAACTGGGGTTGAACCATGATTCACTTGGAATTGGGTGTGTGAAAAACATACTTTACTACAGGACTCTAAGAAAGACTGGGGGCTGAAACGCCCAGTAATTCACACCCTGGGCCAACCTATGTGCCCTCTTATTTCTCCTGTAACCTCCAGTTACCTTACCATTCCAGAGTGGAACTAAGAGGGCATCTTCTTTCTTGACTTCGTGGATGAAGGAATCTCTCAGATTGACGCTATAATGGTTCGTCTGTCAACCCTGGCATGCCTAAGTGAGCTTTAAGAAATAGATCTTTGGCCATACAGTATTGGACTGCAAATAGGATGTGACTAGAAAGCCTGTTAAAAATAATGCTGCGGTCCAGCGTTGAAACCAGCTCAATTTATTGAACATCATGGGGGGGGGGCACGTGCCCTAATGCTCCCTTCGAGTCTCCTAAGGGTAGGTCTGTTTAAGTATAGGCCTACTTATCAATGTTCTGAGATGGACAACCAACAAATTTATGAAAATTGTTCTTGAAAACATCAGTTTCCAGCCACATTAAGGTTGTCAGCAGCCCGATATTCAATGTAAAAATGAACGAAAAACCATTATACTTTGAACCCCATTTTGGGGGAGACCCCATGGTCAGATCTTATCGGATTTTGGATATTTTATTCAGCAGCAAATCCTGAGAAGGAAACCGTTCAGAAAGCTTGTGTTATAATATTTCCCAGGTCAAACTGCAAATTGCATGGACTATCAATATATAGCCCCAAAACCCCATCTTTGATGCTCGTGAGTGACCCCTTAATATTACAATTGTGGCATAAAATTTCACACAGGTACTTTTTAGATCAAAATGAACAAATGTATCAACATGCCTCAAAAATCCAAAAGAAAAAATTTTTCCCATGCGAATTTGGACCAGTCTAGAGCGCATATAATAAGAATATTGTAATATGGGCTTTACATGTCCTAGATTATAGGCTACATATGATGCTGCTCTTGGGGTATGCCACTATAGATGTCTGACCAATGTTGAGTCCATGTATTCGACGTAATAACCATGAATCTTACCAAGTTCACAAATGTGCTGCCAGTTGAAAAGAATGAAGTCTTCAAAGTAAAATAGGGTAAAGTAAGATAATTTCTTATGGCTCTACGAAAACTGCATCACAAAGCTATTGTCTTCCAGCAGAAGTCTTTTTTAGATTACTCACAAATAAAACAATAGCAGTGCGACAAAGGAAAAAGAAACTTAATGTTTACAGTTCAGCTCTTGAGGATCAACAGGTCATTGACATCAACTGTTCCTAATACCACCCACACATTAAAAATCCCCATTCTGAATTTTAGAAGAAACAGGCAATGGATGGCAAGCTGGTCTTTGCATGTATGTGTCTGGACTTTGTATGTATGTATGCATCCATACTTACATAGTGCATACTTTGTACATTTGCATGTATCTATACTTTTACAGAGACATTTATGACCCATCTGACCTTATTTTGACCAGGCTTAGATACATTTTAAAAATCATTTTAAACAGTATAGCCTCTTCTTTAAGATGACACAAATTTTATTGCTCTAAAACATATTTATTTAGAATTTCTGTCAAAAATAAAAAATTAGACAAATTTAGTTTTTATCATATTTTGCAATTATCTTGGAAGCACAGGTTGCAACATAGCCTGGTTTTGATCAGATGGGTCACTTAGGAATTCCCAAAAGGATATGTAAGTATACTCAGTGATTAGTAGCTAGCCCAACAACACAACCATAAGGCTGAGTAACAATGGGGTTAGGAGTGTGGTATGGGGCCAATGCACAAACGACTCAGATTATCAAACTTAGCATATTGACATTTTGACTCTTTTTTACATTACACCCAAGACCTCGCGTTCTCTTTGCCCTTCAAAACCTCGACCCTTCAGAAGTGCATAAGTGGAAAGGTCAAAAGGTCAGCAAGAGGAATGAGGTAGCAGGACGGACTCCAAGCAATAATATTCTACTGGTACATCAGACAGAAAGAATAAACAACTGTCACAACCCATCTGATTCGACTGATATGATGAGATCATGCGATATCGTATCGTATCGTATTAAAACATTTATCATGCGATATGTGATTCTGTCTATTTACAAACGCTTTGCATGAAATTCCTCAGCTGACAATATACATCCAAAGTATACACATAGCATCTCTTGCATGCACAAATAAACGACACACAAATGTGAAAATGTGGTGCAATTCTAACTATAAACTCCACACTACATCGAATCCCGAGTAAAGCTAAAGAAGCAAAACAGCGTGTCAACAAAAGCGTGCACAAGCATAGTCGGCAAACCTGCAAGGCTACGCATTGCACGCGCAACCACAAACAACCAACGCAAGTGCAAAACTACAAAAATCACAAAACGAAGCACAACAACGTCAAGAGAAATCAAGTAAATGCACACGCAAACGCAAGCATGTACGCGATAAAATATACGAGATAAAAACCTGAACACATGTCTGCCAACTGAGAGCACCTAATTCTCTGTTCATTGACACTACAGCCAGTTTATCTCTTATTGCTTAAACTAACTAATAATTTAACAATTTAATCTGTGAAATTAGGTTCCCATTCAGCGGTACAATTTCCCTCGGGTGAGCCTTTTACTCACGTATAATATGTATAACAACAACAACAGGGCCGGATTAAGAAATGTGGGGGCCCTGTTCGGAAAAATTTTGGGCAAAATTTTTCGTAGGCCTATCCGCCAAAAAGTTGATGACTTTTTTAGTGAATCTGACGAAATTTTCCGGAGAATCATAACATTTTATCCGCCCAAAAAACTTGATGACCTTTTTTTTAGTCGTTAAGTCCAAATCATTAGAATTTTGCCTTAAAAAATTTCCGCATGTGTGGGGGCCCCCTAAAGTGTGGGGGCCCCTGTTCGGCCGAACATGTTGAACATGCCTTAATCCGGCCCTGAACAACAACAACGGTATACCACCAAAATGTTTTTTTCACTTATGCATTGTGTTTTATTAGTGTGAATTCAAACTGCTTTGTTTCTTGTTTCTAAACTAATCGAAAAACTAATTGATGCCTTTTCCTTCTTAGACACATGATTCAGTTATTTAGGACTATACATGGAGAACAGGGTTTCTATTTAAATTTTAACTTTGACTTGTCACACAAGGCAGCAGTTCGAAGGCAACAGGACATGTCAAACAACTAGCAACACAGATACGATGTGAAACAAAATAAATCCGAAAAATAATCCAAAGTCTTGCTGTGGACCAGTACTTGATCCAAAGCTGCTATTGCTAACCTACTGCTGCTTACTGAGACCCGTCCAAATGAACACATATGCACACCGATCGAAAAGCAAATAATATACATGCAGTAGAAAACAATGACATTTAAAACAAAAATTGCAAAACTGTCCCGGCGCTGATTGGGAAGGCTCTTATGGACGGACAGATTCTGGACTCTGGTGAAAAGGTTTAGAATCAATTCAGAGTTGTGTAGAAAGTCTTCTTGGCCATAATTACAGTACACTGCTACAGGACGCTGCCATGACTTTTAAGTACCCCATCTACTGTTATGCCTTATATTGTTATTTAACTGAACAGAACAGCACGGCTTGCTATAGCACTGACCTATGCACTGGCCTAAACAGTCGTAAAGCTAAGTACAAGCAAACAAGGCTAAACTCCAATTATTATTGCCTTAGCCAAAGCCACATTCTAAAGCCTTTCCTTCATTAACAGCCATCCATAATTTTTATGTTGCTTACTGTATCTGCCAGAAACGACTTTCCTCGAAGTTCATGCATATTCATATCATGCATATTCATATCATGCATATTCACATCATGCATATTCATAATCATGCATATTCATATTATGCATATTCAATATTCATATCATGCATATTCATATTATGCATATTCATATTGCATAAAATAATTCACTTGCATCTCTCGCGAACTGTGATAACAAATGCTTCACACCATATGATACAATGATTGCCAACTGAATTGTTTCACGGTGAAATAACCATCTGCAAAAAACTTTTTTAAAATTAATTAAAACTTCCGTAAAATGTTTCAAAGGTGTTGTTGTAGAATAGATTACATGATAAGCTTTTGAAGTGCAATATAAATACTTGACTTCAATTTCATTACAATCTCAATTCATTTGAAACAATATTTCAACCTTTTAAATCAGTGGTTCCCAACCTTTTTTGACCTTATGGCCACTTTTTTTACGTTGGAGGACATGAGGGCCACTTTTTCTTAGTTAAGGAACATTAGGGGGCCACATTGCGAAAATTTAATTAACTAAAAGCATAGACCTATAAAATTGTTATAATTGATTCAATATAGAATGTTTGATGTTATTTATTGAAGTCGAAAATAAGATATTTTGTATATGAAAAATATTTATGTGTTTCATCCTGTCCAAATTGTCGATTTTTTCATATATTTTTTTAAATTATTTGAAAGATGAGGGCCACTTTGAGGCCAGGCGGGCCATTTTTTCAGGCTTGGCGGGCCACTTTTGGCCCGCGGGCCACGGGTTGGGAACCGCTGTTTTAAATGTACAAAAGTGAGATGCAGCCATGGCCAACCGATTTCAGTGAACATCGTTGAACACTGATCAGTCAAAAAAAATGTCTTTAGAACTCCACAAGTTCACAACTTTCTTCTCTTTCAGCAACGTCTTCACCGAATGCATTCCAACAGCGCTTGTTAAGTAACTAAATGCAAAACTGTTCTATCTGTACACACGCACAACACGCTCAATAATCTCGCGGATCGGCGAGGAAGCGCAAACCGAGTCCGTCACAAAGCTAGAAAAGCAGCAACAGTCCATCTGGCTCAACATCATCGTTCGAAGCACAATCCTATTCTTGTTAGGGTCCAGACGCTAAGCACGCAAACCAACGCAAACCAACGAAGCCAGCGGAGAGTCATCACAGAAGCACACAGTTGATAAAGTTGATACTAAATTCTAACATGTATGATCCACAAGATGGCGGCGGCGGTGACTGAGGTTAAGGCCATAGGTCAGAGGTTAAGACCAGGTTAAAATTGAGGTCAAGGCCACTGGTGGTGGTGAAGGTCAGGTTCTACAGGTTCGACTCGAGGACGCTGTGACAGCTGCTCACGCTCCCTGCCGACATCGAGCTGTACTGGCTGTCGGGTGGAGCAGAGCTGGTCGGACTCTCCAGTGCTGGGTCAAGGTCAAGGTAATCCTAGAAAACAAGACAGAAGCTGGGTAAGAATTAGAAACTCACTTTATTGTTTGTATGTGAACTTGTTATAGCGCCCCTTCAAGCTCTCCCTACTCAGAGGCGCTCCCGATGCAGAGCGGACACTGCATCAGAGTTTCACGCCGAAGCGCTGAGCAATTGTGAGTGAAGGACTTGCCCAAGGTCCTTACGCGGCGAGGTGGATTCGAACCTCGAACTTTCCGGCTCCAAAGCAACGACGCCACCACTACACCACCGCGCCCCACGATTTATTTTTATGACACGATTATAAAAGTTTGAAAGTTTGTAAGAATAAAATCTCATTGCACAGATTGGGTTGAAATTTGCATTTCATCAAATTATATGGGCATCTAAACGTTGAGCTGAATAAATTTGTATAAATTAATGCCTATAGAAGGAGCGTGTCAAAAGTGCTGTAACATGGCCATTCAAAGAATATAAACAGAATGGACTTCCTCCGTCAGTTCGCTCTGTCATTCTCTCTGGTAGTCTTTCGTCATCTTTCTCTCGTCTTAAAACCTGACTTTTCTCTTGGGGTTGCACTCACTGGGAGCACTTCTGAAAGGCTTTTGCTGCAAGAAGCGCTTTGTAAGTGGTCAGACACAATACAATACAATACAATAGAATACAACACAATGCAAAGTTGCATCTTAGGATAAGTAAGAAACGTGTATCAAGAGAAATTTTGAACTTATTCGCTAGCCATGCGATATTGCAGTTAGGCTGAATAGTGAATACCTCACTGATGGACATTGTCAAGATGCGGTCAAGATGATGAACCAGTTCAGATAAGGATGGCCTCTGTGCAGGATCCTGACTCCAACATTCCAGCATCAAGTTGTATCTGTAAATTTATTTTTAATCCTGGCATTAGTCTTGATTTTCAATTAATTAATTAATTAATTATCTAATATAGGCTAGGATCACATGACCAATAAATTTGGCCGTTATGGTAATTGATCAAGTGATTTATCCTGTCTAGAATTTTAGTATCAGCATCAATGCTATAAAAAAACTTACTGTACATTAAAAAGATAACGTAACTTGTTCTGATCATAAGAACAATGGCATTCTAATAAAGACTGTAGCTTCATACATTTAGGTAACTTTCATCATAATACAGTCAAATAATTAATCACAGCGAGAGTAAAAAATTATACTCAATTGTTAAAGAATGCCAAATTAATTAAGATGTGACACTACGTTCATTAGAAACTCTGTTGCAAGAAATCACAACTGCAATAAAATTGGCGCAATATCACAACATTTATGCTAGTAATCCTAGCACCTTTCAGTACTCTCACAACTGAAACAATTAACCAGCTCCTGTATATATGTGGAAAGTGTAGCATCAAATTACCACCTTTCAACATTTTCATGGGTGGAGTTTGGTTTCCGTATTTGGGGGGGGGCTAACCCTGGCATCTGGGCCTTATTGGGAGGCTAACCCCGAAAAAGGACACCATTTTCATTGGTAAAAAAAGTTGAATCTGGACCTTCTTGGAGGGGCTTAGCCCCCCCTGTGTTGTGAAACCAATGCACTTTGTCAAAAAAGGGTTAAAAGAATCGCTTAGAGCCATAACCAAAACATTTTACATAAGCGGCAGGATCTTTAAAATGACCGTTGTTATTTACATTTCAAGCGATGCATATGGTGGTTGCACCATGCGATGTCCGGCTCTCAACAACTCAAACAACTTCTCCACAGGCACAGACGGATATGGGTTTCCACCAAGGGTGAAGATTTCCCATAGAAGAATCCCATAGGACCATCTAAAGCAAAAGCATATACACACATACGCATAAAAATACTACATCCAGGTTAGCATATGCAAACTGTATCAATTCACCATTAATCTTGCTTAGTCTTACTTAGAATTTATGTTGTATTGTATTTAGATATAAATTTATAAAGCGCCTCTCACAGTGGATACCAATTACAATAAACAGCTAAAATAGCAGCAACAACCTAACAACCTTTGTTGCATTTCTTGACAACGACAATGGGTTCATATCACATGAAATACCAGGATGAAACTGCCACCATAATTTATTGCCATTCAATATGTAGGCCTAACAAGGTCCATAAGCAACAAGGAAGCTACTGACAACGAGTAAGAAACCCACGACTACTCTTAGGCATTTTACCTTTCATTTACATGTAGCATGACACCGAAAATGTTCAGTCAATCATTATTTTAATAATCAATTCATCATGAGGTCATCAAAATAGGAAGCCATAGGAACGTGTATATAATGATCAGAGTCATGATCATAGTTGTGATCATAATCATGATTATAATCCTGATCATAGTCGTAATGTAATTGTGACAGTGGTGTAGTGGAGGGGAACGCCGTTCCCCCACTTTTTTCCAGGGATAATGGAATATTAATAATAATACTACTACTACTAATAATATTATTATAAAGAGCGTTACCCCACTTCATTTTTTAGGACTACACTACTGAATTGTGATCACTCTAAATCTGAAGATCATCGGTTAAAACCAAATATTTAATCTTTAACCTGAGTTTAGTTCCTTCTACAATCCTATTATCAAATATACAGTCCTGAGCTTTGACCAGTGGTCAACCAACCCTTTTCCAACATTAGGTCATACTCACACGTCGCTCTTGATGGTGTATTTGCGGTCAAACAGAGCCTCAGGTGCCATCCACTTCACTGGAAGACGACCCTGTAGATATGTTTACACATGTTTACATATGTTAACATATGTTTACATATGTTTGCATAATTATGTATATATGTTTCAGCTACCCATCGTTCGATTAATATTACGTGTACTTAGCATTTTACTTCTAATCAAATTAGACTTGGAATTGAAGATAACCCAACTGAATAACTAAATCAAATAATTTAGATATGACAAAACACAGCACTTAATATGAATTCTTAACATTGTTTCATCACATGATTCTTCATTGTCTTGAGGTACACGATAGTACTTACAAAGTAAGTTTGTGCAATTTATCTTAATTTACATTGGCTGCAGACAAGAGCCAACATACTGCATGAGTAAGACTGTCAGACATAACTGCTTATGCCACACTAAGTTGAAACTTTCATTTGCACAACTACAAACACTACATGTGACAGCAAATAACAAGCGGGCTCGCTTGGCTATTAAGCAGCGCCATGCTTTCTCGGTCGTGGGACACACTGTCTGGAATGGCCTCCCGGTTACGCTTCGCTCTCTACTTGTGGTCCATCCTGCTGGGTTCTACAAGTCTCTCAAGCCTTTTTCTTTGTTCGTGGTTGGGCTGGGAGCGCCTCTGAGTAGTTTCTTGAAGGGGCGCTATATAAATGCTCTGAATGAATGAATGAAGATAAAATCCATTCAGTTTACTTCTGCTAGGCACAGTTCCTCAACTACACATGATCTTTATATCCTCACATACATGTAGCACTAAATAATCATTAACCACCTTCGCGAAATTCCTAAAATGTGCTACTTGAATGATCCTGATATTGACATAGGTACAATAATATTTTCCCAATAAACATTTATAAATATAATTACATCAGTTGTTTTTTTGTAGTAGTCGCTCTTTGGTATGTTCCTTGTCAGTCCGAAGTCGGCAATTTTGAGAACGTAATTCTCCGCCACAAGCACATTTCTAGCTGCCAGATCACGATGAATGCACTGTAAAGACAATGACACACTTATAGGAAATCAAAAAAGATTAATTGTTGACACCCATCTTAACAGCTACTCAACCCCTCTGACTCCCTTGCAATAACACGACATGGACGTCCTTCTAACTAACCTTTAAACAACCCTCTGAATGAACACAATGCTTGTGAATACACTTGTGCCCAGCGCTTGGCTCTCAAGTGACACCATCGAAGTCTGGGCTTTATGTTTATGACATGGGTCCTGGTGTCTCTAATTTTGTTAGTGTTAAAGACTGAAGCACATTAGTTATGTCATAACTTCGTGTCATCATTATAATCATAATCACAATCATCATCATCACCGTCATCGTCATCATCATCATCATCATCATCATCATTATCAAATAATGACATAATAATTGTTTATTATATCAATCCCTGGAATATTCTGTGTGATTCGTGATTATGTCTATTAGTATGTTGACAATGGATGAAAAAACTAAACGACCACAAAAGAAAAGAACAAACCAGTTTTGAAGCGAGATATTCGACTCCCTTGGCCACCTGGCGACCGAACGAGACGAGGTCCTTGTACGTCAACTGTTTTCCATCCGTTGAACACTTCGACAGAAGCGGTTGCTGGTAGCCAGAGAAACCCGAGGGTCTTCGGTCGCGAAGGAAGTCACGCAGGTTACCGTACGGCGCGAATTCAACGATCACAAACAGCGGTCCTGAAAATTTAGTATAATTTAATATTTAAAATTTTTTAAAAGTTAATGTACATTTAATCAAATGTAAAATATTTCTTACAGGACCATCTAGTGAAAACTCTGGAATCATACACGTACATGCGTCATCAAACCCACACACACACATGTATCGTGGGGCGCGGTGGTGTAGTGGTGGCGTCGTTGCCTTGGAGCCGGAAGGTTCGAGGTTCGAATCCACCTCGCCGCGTAAGGGCCTTGGGCAAGTCCTTCATTCACAATTGCTCAGTGCTTCGGTGTGAAACTCCGATGCAGTGTCCGCTCCGCATTCGGGAGCGCCTCTGAGTAGGTAGAGCTTAAAGGGGCGCTATAACAAGTGCACATACAAACAAACACACACACACACACACACCTTTAATTATAAAGAAATGTAATCCTATAAATCTGACTAATATGCAGGTGCAAGTGTAGCCACATTTCAGATTTAAATTCTAGCAATTTGAGTTAAACTAAGTCAATCTGTCAACAGGGTATGTACTAGAAATGACCCACATTGTTTGTATTCAATTCAATTCAACATTTACCATCTTGCGTGCAGCATCCAAGGAGGTTGAGGATGTTCGTATGCGTTCCAATTATCTTCATCACTTCCATCTCTTGAATTAGATTCGCCATGTCACAGTCAGTCGCATCGTCTAGATAAACGTAATGTAAGTTACACCAATGTAAAGCCACCTGACCACTTTCCCATAGTGTTATTTTAGCTAAACCAAAGTTTTGAGAATTATCAAGCACTTCGATGACTGAATCAACAAACAAAAAAATCTATCCTGTGCATCTTGGATTTCCTAGGATATCTGTACTTTGTCCCAAGGAGTAAAATAATTGCACTTCATAAAGTCTTACGCAGCTTGCATGAACATTAACTTGGCAAACCTAAATGCATGCATGTGAACAAGGTTTTAGTTGACCAGACTTCTGACAAACTTCTCTTACAACACATGAAGTTTCAAAACAGCTGTACATACTAAACCATGGTCCCTTCTGTGACACTGGTACTATAAAGCCCTTCTGAGTGCATCAGTTCAGTAACAGCCCATGGTTTAATCTACTGCCATTCACAAGTATATTTCTATTTCATATCAAATATTGTTAGCACCCTGACCTCTAAGCATTTTGACGGCTACTGTCTTAGCAGTACAACGTCCGGTGATTCCAAGCGCCTCTGCCTTCACGACCATTCCAAACGCACCCTCACCAAGCAGCTTTCCCAGGACCAAACTGAAACAACACAGAAACAAAAGAAAATTCATTCTCAGTGTCATCAAAACATGGAAAAGTTTCTAATGCATTCTCCAGACACCAAACAAAATCCAGATGTGAATCGATTCAATTTCCAAAGACAATTTCTGAAATAGCAAGGCAGACCAGGCCTAGACTAAACCTAAACCAGACTAAGATTTCAATTGCTACCATAAGGATAGAAATAACAGAAAACTGATCCTTTTTCAACCTTATGCAATAGTGCATGGAAAACATTTGTACCCCATCGCAACTATTTAACCCTTTGAAATTACATTTGACACACGTGCTGTCAATACTTTGATAAAATTAAACGTGACAAAAGTGCTATTCTCGACTGACTTGCCACATATGCATAAAAAACAAATAAATAATTAAAATGAAACAAAAAAATGTTTTAAACTAAAAACCTGGAAAATGTAGCCATGGAAAAGCAAGGTCTTTAAATCATGGGTTATAATGACAGATGTTGGCACTGACAATCAGAAACCAAAGTTTGAGGTCAATCAGGATGAAAATTTCCAGGGGAAGGATTGTGGGGGTTCAACCCTTAGTCTTTCTTAGGACCCCATAGTAAAGTCCTCACTGCACTCCCCAATGACCTTTTTGCTAGTTTTAACTGTACAGAAGTGCTTCTACAAATGCACAAATCCATTTAGAACTGCACATTTTGTGTACAACTGCACATTAAAAAATCCCTGTATACCATTCTCACGCTGATGTCGATACTCACTTTTCCCTTTTAAATTCCCACTCCTTATCGAGTGGAATCTCGTACTCCGAGGCAGACGTCAGTTCCGACGCCAGCCAGCCTCTCGCTCCTTCGATCTTGACCTGCGGCAGGAACGGCACGATCGACCCCTGAGCGCCCGGATCCTTGTTGACATCCGAATAGAGAACGTTGCTGTGCATCACGACAACGCGTTTCTTCAGCGGCTTCACGTGAGAAAAGTCCGGAACCGTGTTGCAACAGCGAAATATGATGAAGACGATGACGCCGAGGATGATGATGCATGTCATGATGACACCGACTGCGATGATGACGACTTTGTGACTGTTCTCCGTCTGCACGGCGGATGCGACTGGACGCTCTGAAATGAGTCAGCGTGTCTGGTGTTAGGAGTGATGTGATGTTACGTAACAGCATTTATATAGCACATTTCTATGGACTTATAAAAGTGTCCCTTCAAGAAAGTTACTCAAGAGCGCTCCCAGCCCTGCTGTGACAAAGAAAGACTTGAGAGATTAGTGAAACAAAGTTTGATTGGTCAGATGTAATAAACGTATCTTTGAAGAGAGGCCATTCCAGATGGACGGCCCTACAACCAAGAAAGATTGGCACTGAACAATGAATGTTGGAGAACATATACTATACAATAGTGATGTGTACCTACAGTGGCAAAGGTTCCAGGGCTTAAAGTGTGGAAGAACGGTCATGGACGGCGTCCTGGCACTTATTTTCAAATCTCTATGCCGTCCTGCCCCTTCTTTGGCCAGCACACCTGAAAATGTAAGGGGCTTCTTTTGGAAAGGTAAGGGGCGTCCTGACACTTCTTTTTTCACACTTTTAGAGCACTGGGCATAACCAGAGTCATAATGAAACTATTTGCTTAGTTGCACTTACATTCACACCAATCCAGCCCAGCACCTTTGAAAAGTGAGTGATAGGTTTGTTCAAGTCATTTCAAAGCCGCCCCTCTCGACACAGCACTTTATTTAACAATTTCACTTATTTAAAATTCATTTATAATGTCTTGTAAGGGCGAATGTAGCAAATCTGGTCCAGATATGAACTTAACTATATTATCTGGCCTCTTTCTCCCCCCTCTCTGAATGCCAACACAAAATACTAGGCTATACGGCTGTACCATCCATACATGTATGTATGTTTATATAATATGTCACAGCTGTCTTTATAATTAGCTGTCCGCCCTCTTATCTCTGACAAACCAAACTTAAAAGGATGATATATTGCGCATCAAATTCCTTCTCAAACCAACCATTGATGCTTTAGCTTTGCCTAAAATTTATACATCAACAGCTCACTTTAACATGTTTGTTGTGACTTTCAGTTGAATCAGGCCATGAACCCCTAGGTAAGAGGAACCCTGATCAGACCCAGAGAGTATAAGGTTTCCAGTATCCATGATTCAGGCAATGAGCTTATGCTAATTAATCATCCTATAAGTCCAAAAGACAGTTGTTTAATTCGCTGTATGAGTATGCCTCTGAGGCTGTGTGAGAACAAATTCCTTCAAGTTCCTCCCCCCTTATGCGTACAAGTTACATGCCCAATTGCCCATGCTAATAGTGTATACCTATTATTTTGCCATCTCCACCTAAGATGGCACTTTGTATATGTCACATGGCTTGAAGACAATAATTATTGGAGATTCCACACTACAAACCAAAATTCAAAACCATTTATATGCACATGCAGAGGTGAAAGTCAGGTGCGTCCTGGAACATCGTGACCAGACCGCATCACACCTGCTCTTTGTTCTCAACACTGGCTATGTCTATGAGCATATCTACTTCAAGCTGTCACTCCTCATGTACAAAGCACATAAAAATCATCTGCAGTGTCCTGTTTATCTCTGTGGTTACACACAGCTAAAGGCTGATTTTCTTGTGACATGATTCTACTTGAAGGCAGGATTTTCCAGGTACATGCCCTGACTTTGAAGCCAATACTTTCCAGTCAATTTATGGCTTTTAAAGTTTGCTTCCTTCAGTAGGCACTTGTAAACTGTGCGAGGATGGCATTAACAACCTACAGTTGTATAACATATTTATGTTTATATGCCAAACAGTTCATGCAAACCTACAGTTGTATAACATATTTATGTTTATATGCCAAACAGTTCATGCAAACCTACAGTTGTATAACATATTTATGTTTATAAGCCAAGCAGTGCATGCAATACCATGAAACAACTGCAATACGGTAAACAGCTCACCTTCAAGAACTTCAAGAAACGCTGATTCAGAGCTAAGGCCAATGTAGTTTCCTGCAATGCATGAGTACCAGCCGGACTGTTCCACTGTCACATTGTACAACGTCAGTATCTCCCTCTGGTGAGTTATCGTTATATCTCGTCCATTGTGCTGCACAAGTAATGTAAGACAACATTTTAATCAATGTCAGGCAACTTTCACCATGGCTGGGCAGTGGGTATCATTCACTAACTCGAAGACTATTTTAATCGACTACGCGAATAACTGCCTACCACCACCTGTAAAACTTTCATTATTATACACTGTGTCCGGTTAAAAAGTAGCCCCCACAAAAAAGTGTCATAACTCGGTCAAACCTTTTGGAATCTGTCTGAAATTTTAAACACAGCAACGGTGACCATATTCCCACGAGATTTCAAAGTCGTTTGCAAATATTCGCGAGTTTGTCAAATTTATGAGCGTTTGCGTTGGAGCACCGACAAATTGAACTTTCCAACATGGAAAACCTGAAAGGAAGTGAATTTCAGCTATTAAGGTGAGAAAAAAATTGTTTCTTGTTCTCGGACACACGATCGTAGACGTAGTAGGTTAATAGCTATCCCGGGAGACACTCGGCTTCATATCCTGCAGCTGTGTCCGTCCAGCATTCCAGACTTTGATCCGGAGTACATGTACTGGAGGAGCGCGTTTTTTGTTCACGCGTATTCATGACACCGATAACCGTAGGGCGCGTCTGTTTGAAGATTGGCAGTTGTTTAACCAGGTGATCATCGACAGGACCATCAAACAGTAGCGTCTAATCTACGGTCGTGTGTCCGTGAACAAGATGGACATTTTGAACAGCATATTTAGCTGAATTTCAATTCTTTTCAAGTTTTCCATGTTGGAAAGTTCAATTTGTCGGTGCTCCAACGCAAACACTTATAAATTTGACAAACCCACGTATATTTCTAATCGGTTTAAGAATCTGGTGTAAATATGGCCACTGTTGCTGTGTTTGAAATTTCAGACAAATCCCAAACGTTTTGACCAAGTTATGACACTTTTTTGTGGGGGCTACTTTTTAACCGGACACAGTGTAGATTGCTCCTGTATATAGGGGGGGGATATAGGTCCAAACACCCGCCCAACCAAATAAATAATTTTCTTAAGAAATTTCCAAACTGACCCCATGCTCTGCGTCAAAATCCAATGGAGACTAGAAATGGAAACCCTCTGGAATTGTTTCCTAACTAGGCACTTGACAGACAACAATAACTATGACAAATAAAACAATAGCCAAAAGAAACAAAACAGCACCAGTAATATTTAGAAGCAGCAGTTTGCATGTGCACTTGTTATAGCGCCCATTCAAGCTCTATCTACTCAGAGGCGCTCCCGAATGCAGAGTGGACACTGCATCAGAGTTTCACGCCGAAGCGCTGAGCAATTGTGAGTGAAGGACTTGCTCAAGGTCCTTACCCGGCAAGGTGGATTCGAGCCTCGAACCTTCCGGCTCCAAGGCAACGATGCCACCACTGCACCACCGCACCCCGTATGTACAATACTACAAAGCATAAACAAACATGAGAAAAATTGGAAGGTGAAACTGACCACGACAGGAAGCACCAATGCATTGCCATCATCTCCAATGTAGGAACCGTTGACCGTGTAGTGTTTATACCACTGGATGTATGGCTGTGCGTCGCTTAAGATGTGACAGGGGAAGATCACCGTATCACCAGCGTACACCGTCTGGTTTCTAACACCCTCTCGGATGATTGGTCGGTGAGGAATGCGCTCTGAAAAAAAACGATTTGAGAAAGTCTCAGTAAAATGTAATCACATAACTTGTGTACAGAGCTGCAAGCAACATGCGCAGAGCATTGTTCTGAAATGTAAGAAATGAAAGAATGTTAAATGGTTGAAGAACACGAATTCCCTAAGCTAGCCTTTGACAATCAAACTCGGTGCAAAGTGAGTGAGTGAGTGAGTGAGTGAGTAGCCAGTCAGTCAGTCAGTCAGTCAGTCAGCCAATGAGTCAGTCAGCCAATGAGTCAGTCAGCCAATGAGTCAGTCAGCCAATGAGTCAGTCAGTCAGTCAGTCAGTCAGTCAGTCAGTCAGTCAGTCAGTCAGTCAGTCAGTCAGTCAGTCAGTCAGTCAGTCAGTCAGCCAATGAGTCAGTCAGCCAGTCAGTCAGTCAGCCAGTCAGTTAGTCAGTCAGTCAATCACTCAATGAATGAATGAATGAATGAATCAATCAATCAATCAATCAATCTATCTATCTATCAATCGCCATTCAATAAACATCAATGATCTGACACAGACACATTTATCAAATCGAGAACCACAAGCAGGCAAAAATCATTAGTGAAACATCACCGCATGAATAGAATATAAATCTTGAAAACTGAATCACAATCCCTAGAATGGTGTTTCCTGAGAATGAATTCAAAATTTTTAAGATGACATGGTGTTACTCCTGTGCAAGACGTTTTGCATGAATTCGTCTCCTGAGAATGAATTCAAAATTTTTAAGATGACATGGTGTTACTCCTGTGCAAGACGTTTTGCATGAATTCGTCTCCTGAGAATGAATTCAAAATTTTTAAGATGACATGGTGTTACTCCTGTGCAAGACGTTTTGCATGAATTCGTCTCCTGAGAATGAATTCAAATTTTTTTAGATGACATGGTGGACATTACTCCTGTGTAAAACGTTTTTGCATTCATCATCAGATGAACTTCAAAGAAAATTCCCAAGGATTCTATGAAAATTCCCAAAGATGCACTCAGAAGACAAAATAAATGATCATGGGCAGATGAATACAAATTCATCACTTGCCACTTGAGTGATTTAAAGCAATGACGCATGGATGAGGTAGGTATAGGTACTAGGTAGGGCAACAATTTTCGGTATTCCACGGCAGAAGATGAAGTCCAGGAGGACAAGCTACAGCCGGTTGGGGGACGACTTGCCGATGATGATCATCCATTTATACCAGGCAGCGACGGAGGATATTCGACCGCAGTATTTACACTTTGATAAAATCATTAACAGATGTTCTGATTAAGATGGAGTCACGCAGCATCACACATGGAACATGGCATCACACATCACATCGTCCTCTTCCACCACTCCAGCTTCTTCGCCGACTGACCGACCAACCGGCCTAAGATATGGTAATGGGTCTCCAGCCGGTCTAAACGCTTGCAGATTGTGACGAAACAGTGTTGCCAGGAATCATCCCAATCCCCCTCCTCATCCCCATCCTCCGCGCTGCTTTCTGATTCCGTCCACGTGCCAGGCCCTTGAGAAGAACCATGCCACGTAGCAGTTCAAGAGCAGTGAGGCATTTGTAGAGCGCAAAATACGCCGAACGTAATCACGACCAGATATGAGGAAAGGGTCGGCCAGCTGCCGCAGCAGACAGGATGAGATTTGGGAAGAGCTTTGGAATGCTGCCGCCACTACCTCCTCCTCCCTACTCGATCGAGACGAGGGAGCTTCTCGGCAAACGTAAACCGGAAACATATAACTACATTGGTCTGTACATTATTATTTGTGTACATACACGTACAATTAGGGGCGCACGCGTGCGTGTACGGAAATGCGCAATTGACTGATTTCCTGGAGCACATTTAGTGCAAACGCGTGCGATTGATGAATATCAAGTTTATTTCACACGGTCAGATCATGTCAGATCTTCAGTCACCCGTCAGCCATTAACCTCGACTTCATCCAGCTTGTCTCCTCCAGCAATATTCTCATCCAACATTAACCTGCTGGACTTCCTCCAGCTTTGCAACAAAATCTTCTCATCCAACATTAACCTCATTCTCAGCTCGTATGCAATCCAAAGTTCTTATTTTGGTCCTCAAGTCTCAGTTAGGTCTTGCTTCGAAGTATCTCTGTGATCTTATACTTTGCCCCATTTCGTCCACTTCGCTGTGTCCTCTTAGGTCCTCTGATCGGCCTGACCTCTTTGTTACCTGCATCAGGACCGCTGTGGCTCAATCCAGATCATTTGCATGCATTGGTCCCTCCCTATGGAATGGACTTCCTTCGTCAGTTCGCTCTGGTAGTCTTTCTCTCGTCTCAAAACCTGCCTTTTCCCCTCGGAGTTGCACGCGCTGGGAGCACTTCTGAAACACTTTTGCGGTAAGAAGCGCTTCATAAGTTGTCAGATACAATGCAATAAATTAACCTGGATATCTTGCAGCTTTGAAACAAATTTATGTTCTCGACCACATTTAGCTGGGACATCCTTCGATTCCTCCAGCTGTATAAAAATTGTCTTGTCTCCTCTTTCAGCCATCCATCAGGTGCCATCAAGTCCTTTCCCATTACTTTCACAGTCTGAATGTTGAATCAATTACATCTGAAGTGTCAAACTTTAGCTGATCAGCTGATGATATTTTTCTACACATCCTTCTGCATAGAGACTAAACAATCGCGAGATAAAAAATTTCTACTTGCTTTTGACAATTTAAACTGTTATGCAATCTGTCATCGCCTTATTTGTTTTAATTTCTTTCTTTTCGGCTATCTTTGTTAATTTCTCTTGGGAATTTTTTACTTGGGTGACCCTTCCCCAGCGAGATGTCCATCCTTTTAGGCCCCCCTTTGTAGCCATTACATGCATATTTTCTACTTTTGCTGTCATCTTGTGTTTTTTTTGGTTGCAATAAATTGAATTGATTGATTGAATTGAAGTTTTACTAGATGCTAGTGACATAACAAAGACAAAAATTCAGATTTTATTAGCCTAATATTTAACTGTTTGTAAGCTAGAACTGCCAATTTAAGAGTTAGTCTAGCAAAAAATTCTGGTGATGGGCTCAAACCCCTACCCCCCATTTTGATCAGATACCTTCAGTATCCCCTGGCCTGCAACATGATTAAAAATATTTCCACTAGCTCTGACACTTTTGAATTACATGTTTTGATTCCAAGACACCAACTGAACAGAAAAACAAGAGAGTTCAATTTCAGAGACTTCCTTATTTTATAAATAAGTATATAAATAATAAATATATAGTATATATAGTATATATAAGTATATAAATAATAAATAAATAGTATATATAGTATATATAAGTATATAAATAATAAATAAATAGTATATATAGTATATATAAGTATTATAAATAATAAATAAAGACTTCCTTATTTTAAAACATCCAGTATAATGCATAGGAGATGAAAGACAACATTTTTCCAAAGTATAAATAAAGTATAAATAATAAATAAATAGTATATATAGTACTATATATAAGTATATAAATAATAAATAAATAGACATCCTTATTTTGAAACACCCAGTATAATGCATAGGAGATGAAAGACAACATTTTTCCAAAGTATAAATAAAGTATAAATAATAAATAAATAGTATATATAGTACTATATATAAGTATATAAATAATAAATAAATAGACATCCTTATTTTGAAACACCCAGTATGATGCATAGGAGATGAAAGGCAATGTTTTTTAAAAGTGGCAATAGAGAGCCTCTAATAGAGACTAATAGAGACTTTCTATCACCAAAGGTGCCATATAAATAGTCAGGCGCATTCTTAGATCTACAGATTTAATTAGACATATGCTACAGTTGAGATTAGATTCAAGGAAGTCTGAAACTATTTAACCTTTTAATGACAAACGTGCAATAAAAGTGACTGGGAACCACTGTACCTCATCATTAAGCGTCAATCAATGGAATATTTTAACTGCTGAATAAAATCAAGTAGCAAAAAAATTCAAAATTTACTATATAAATGGTCGCAATTACGTACGAATCTGACTATAAAGTTTACTCATGAACAATAATTATAAGATCGAGTTTTTACAGCATATACTAAGTGGCAGAGCATTGCTCCTGTGTATACAAATAGCTTCTTGTTCTTTAGTGTTCTGCCCTCAGGCACGTCCAAGATTCCAACGACATCATTCTTGTCTATTCTGTGCTCTTTCTTTGATTTCTTTATATCCTCATCCCTTTTCTCCGTCCAACAACCAGTACAAATAATAATAATAATAATAATAATAAGACGATTTATATAGCGCCATAGCTCAGCCGAGGCCGAAGGAAAGGGTGCTGTACAGTGCACACAAGATAACAAGCTCCTGGCAATTATACGAAATGGCTTATTTAATAATAATAACAACAAATGGCTTATTTGGCCCCTTATAAATCCAAAACCTCTGAAGAAACTTTAATACTTTAAATTTGACAAATCCAAATGGAATCTCCACCATTGCACAAGTCTTGCATGCACTTGGTCAGCAAAATGCAGTGCAGTAAAATTGATAATTCATAAAAATTGGATAAGTATAAGGTCCCTCTCTATGGAATGGACAGCTATGGACTTCCAAGTTCCCCCATCAGTTCGCTCCACCTTTCTCTCCGGTCAGGGTGAGAATTGCCAGGGTGGGAGAGGGGGTTCAACCCCCCAGTCTTTCTTAAAGCCCCATGTTAAAGTATGTTGTTTATCCCCAATTCCAAGTGAATAATGGTCCAACCCTCCAGTTATTTTTCCACAATTCCCATACTGTCTCCGGTAGTCTTTCCTCATCATTCTCTCGTTGCAAATCTGTTGTCTTTCTGCTCCGGGTCTATTGCACCGGAAGCGCTTCGGAAAGGCCTTTGCTGAGAGAAGTGCTTTACGCAATAACAATACAATAAAACAGAAACAATGCAATTTTTAAACATAAACTGCCCTTAGTTTAATTCTTCAGGTAGTTGGAAAAGTGAAGTTGAAATGGGTTTCAAGGTCACACGTACTGACCTACAACATCGACGAGGAACGTTCTGCGTAGTTCACCCAACTCATTTCGAACGATGCACGTGTAGTTACCATCGTCAGCCAGGACGGGAAACCCCAACCTCAGCGTGTTGTTTCTTCGAATAACCTGAGCACAAGCAAGGTAAGATAATAATAATAATAATCTTCGTTTATTCGCATTCAATCTGACAAACCACAGAATGATTATAGGTACAGGTTATACGAAATACGGTCCACTACAGCACGTCACGCAGGTCGGCTTTACAGCAGTGGGTTCGGCTTAACACTGATGGCCTAAGAAGATTCGGTTACTAACAAATGGTTACAAAATATTGACTACAGCCACA
This sequence comes from Lumbricus rubellus, assembly GCA_945859605.1. NCBI lineage: Eukaryota > Metazoa > Annelida > Clitellata > Crassiclitellata > Lumbricidae > Lumbricus > Lumbricus rubellus. Next base: position 26,613,115 of record OX243814.1, read on the forward strand.
ACAACTTAGACCAGCATACCAAACATGGTATTATGTTGGCAATATATGCTATTATTCATTATTATTATTATTCAATCTGCATCACAAACATCCCATAATAAATTTCAATACAGTTATTAATAATAATAATAATAATAAGACGATTTATATAGCGCCATAACTCAGCAATTATCGGTAGATTTTGCTGTTACTTTTAAGTTTACTTTTACGGCCCTCGGCTTCAAGAACCATTGCTTCTGTGGCCCGCGGGGCCAAAAAGGTTGTACTGGACTAGAATATTTTTGGCATATGGAAACATTATATGATCTGAAGCCTTTAATCAAATCCAACAGCCATTTTTCATCGCTCGAAAGAATTCACACGCGCATGCACACACACACACACACACACACCAATACACACACACACACACCAATACACACACACACACACAAAGACAGAGCACACGTCACGCTTGGAAGGCAGCATACACGGCAAAACGCTGGAACTGCAATTAGCATGCTAAGCCAACTGCTGGCAGCGGTAAATTCTGTTCCAAAAAAAGACGCCATTTTCGTGCTCACCATCTGTGACGACGCCTTTAGGTCCAGAGGTTCACCGTTCTTCAGCCAGGTCACGTTCGGCAATGGATTTCCTGTGGCCGGACATTTCAAGTCTACCGCAGTGCTCGCTGGTATTGCAATGATGACGTAACGGTCCTGATTATCCAGCCACCGTGGCGCACCTTCTGAAATAGCAGAGGAAAAATGTAATATACTCGAACATAAATGTAATGTGAAAATGCAATGCAAAAATGTAACTCAGCCACTGTTTGCACTCTGACAGTGCCACTCCCAAGTCTGGATAAGGGGGAGGGCGACGATAATAATCTTTGTTATCACACAGTGTTGTTAAACTGATATGACCACTTTTAGTGTAATGTACAAGCATAATGTAATGTGCAAACGCAATAAAATGCAAAAAAATAATGTAATGTACAATTACAATGTAATGTAATATAATGGAGTGCTTGCACAGTGCAATGACACAAATCCTTGCGATTTATTTATTTATTTATATTGCATTGTCTAACATTCAGATTTATTGAATCAACTATATATACAAAACACATATATAATATACATGTATACACACAAAAATTTATATAATATATACAATTATACATATACAGCAAGTGCTTTTTATACATACACATAATAATTATAATGAAATGTCCTATGATCATACATTCTTTTGTAATATACAAATATATTAAGTACAATATAATTAATATTGAAAGCACAGCAATCACTAAAAAAAACCTGGCTGACAAGAACTGAGTGAGAAAGCAGATAGTCTCAATCTATGATGCTATTAACTAAGAAAGCATTAGCTTTGAGAATTTACAAGCCCAAAGGACACAGAACACAAAGAACACTGCCACCATGAGAAGCTAGCAGGCAAATATTTTAGAGATTAGTCACTCGTTTCTATCATAAGTGATAGGCTACTTAGGTCATATCTATTAGGCACTTTTAACTCAACCTCACAAAAAACAATTCTATCAATATAGGTGATTCAAGTCCCCACTTTCATAGTCTTAAGCCCACAGGACACATAATTATGACGAAGAACAACACCACCATTAGAGCAGAGCTAGCAGGTAGATTTTTAAAACTTAGTCACTCTTTTCTAAAAAAAAAGCAATACCACTTAAGGAAGAAACTATAAGAAACTATTATACTTTTAACTCAACCTCACAAAAAAAACAATTCTATCAATATAGGTGATTCAAGTCCCCACTTTCATAGTCTTAAGCCCACAGGACACATAATTATGACGAAGAACAACACCACCATTAGAGCAGAGCTAGCAGGCAGATTTTTTAAACTTAGTCACTCTTTTCTAAAAAAAGCAATACCACTTAAGGAAGAAACTATAAGAAACTATTATACTTTTAACTCAACCTGACAAAACCAAGTCTATCAATATAGGTGATTCAAGTCCCTTCTTTCATAGTCTTAAGCCCACAGGACACATTAGAATGATTAGATGGAGAACAATGCCATCATTGGGAGGGCAAATTTTTTTAAACTTAGTCACTCGTTTCTAAAATAACTTAAATAAGCGATATTCAGGTAAAAAACTACACGCATATATATTTTTAACTCAACCTCACAAAACCAATGCTATCAATATAGGTGGTTCTCTTCAGAAAGACAATGTTCTTGTCTTTGGATCTTCATGCTGGGTCAACTCTGATTTTTGAGCACTGCAAGAGGCACTTAATAAATATATAGATACGATACAATACAGTACAAAAGATCCACAACTTCATTCTGATAAAATGCAAAAGCTGCACATTTATCCAAATCCAATTTGAACCATAAAATATCAATCTAAATGATTTAAATAAGACCCCTATAGTACTAACGAGCATCAACAGTGGCTTATAACTAGGATAAAACTTTAGCAGCAATGCAGAATCTGTGATCAATCAATCAAAAATACCGCACAAAAATCCAAGGGATAGAGAAAGGTTAGCACACCGCAACCACCACAATCACCTCCGCCATCAAATGAAAAAAACATAAATATAGAATCAGGAGTCTGTCATAGAATTCCAGACAATTTATCTGAAGACAATCAGCCACCCATCTCAATCCTGTTGTGCTGCACTGCGGAAGTCCATAGCTATTTTGACGTACAAGTGTGTATATATATCTTTATCCCAGAATCAGTATGTTACGACAAGACTGACAAATACGCTTTGATATCAATACACGGCGGCCAATCGCATGATGCGGCACCTTCACGCCTGCACATCACCCGACGAAATATCTGCTAAGAAAACAAAGAAATATTATCAAAAGGCGACGGAACCGATTGCTGACAAATTTCCATGATACATATCAACACGGCGGCGGTCTATCGTGTTTATGGGAGATGCCAATCGCATCAATTCTCCCGACAAAATCATCTTCTTGCATTCCTTCGTACAGATTATATATATATATCGTACATATATATATATATATCGTATATATATCGTATATATAATTATATACGAGTTTTAGCAGTCTGGGCTGGTGCATGATAACACCCAGAACTACAGCTACACAAATACAACTTTAGCCACTTTGTTTATAAAAATGTTTTATGCGGCTTGGATGGAAATACAGCGGAGGTAACCGATATGTAAAGAAGAGATGAAGAGAATCATATTATCCGGGTTTTGTTACTATAGAATTCAGAAAATATTTATTGAAAGATGTTTACATGTGTTCCATGCAATGTGCTAAAGTCACAGGAAAAAGACATGGGCGGGTACCCGGTAGGCAATAATCTAAACAGTCCGTGTTTTTGAATTCATTTTGTAATGATTTATTATTTAAGCCAGACATACTATACACCCTAGATATGCACATATCTAGTATTGTGGGGTGCGGTGGTGTAGTGGGTATGTTCGTTGCATTGCAGCTGGAAGAGTTCAGGTTCGAATCCACCTCAAGCTGCCACGTAGGGACCTTGGGCAAGTCCTTCACTCTCAATTGCTCATGCGCTTCCGACCGCTTCGGCGTGAAACTTCCGACTTGAGCGTCCACTCTGTAGACGAGAATGCTTCTGAGTTGAATATTATATTATATTAATATAACAAGTGCACATACAAACAAACATGTACAAGTGTTTGGACATTTCTCGACAGAGAACGATGTGAAAGCACTCATTCGATGTTAAACAACAACCAATGAACGTACACTTACGACGACAGAGCAGACGATGAGACAGGAAAACAACGCAAAAAGACAACAGACAACAGCAAAGCACTCAAAAGGCACATGTGCGCTCGTGCACTACAACAACACTGAGATACTGAATGAATAACGATAAGAATGCGCAGGCACTGGAAAACAGGTACACTCATGAGAACATTAGCAGTTCAGCACCAGCCATCCATCCAACCAACCAACGCCAGACCCTAAACATCACTGCCAGACCCTAATGTCATGAAACTACAACTTACAGCTGCACTTCCATGGAAGCAACGAGTTTCAGCAGCAGTGAATTCCCTTCCTGGCAAAACTCCCACAGCTCTGAGTGCCAATCGAGATAGGGTGGAATGCAGGCGTGAAACCTATAAGTCCCAGCTACCACAGGGCCAAACGCCCTGCAACCGTTATCAGTGATAGGCCAATATCTTCAAGAGCCAACAACATAAGGCCAAGACCCAGCCACGTAAATCTAGACAGACAATGCCATTGGCGACATACATCAAGCCTAAGTGCCGGCCAACCAACCAACCAGCCATCCAGCCAGCCATTCAGCCAGAGCCAGTCAAGAACCCGTAGGAGAAACGCAGACCAGCTTGAAAGAAACACTTCTAACGGTAGGACTTGGAGGCAGGCCACTAGGCAGGAAACAAACCGGTCTTTGTTAGTTCAACAGAAGTATTTGTCAAGCTCCGTGCTTTCGCCCAACAACCAAGCGCGATAAACAGCATCTCCCATCGCAAGTCTGTTCAAGAGAACTGCTCACCACTGGCTGTAAACATTTTACCTAAACTTGGCACAGACAACACTCAAACAACAGGTATAATTGCGAAGGAGTAGGGCGGGGACACCTACTCCATACCTTAGATAAGTAGGTAATGTAAGAGAACAGGCGGTAGATCGGTCGTTCATTTTCTGCAGGCAGAGATGCCTCCTCTATCAACGGCTGTTCTCAGAAGCAGGTTGGCCGCAATCCACAGAAAAGAAGAAGGCTTTTGGATTGGGGCGGAAAACAAGAGTGCACATCCACACAACAACCTGAACTGATTAAGACAGATCAACACATGAGCGTTGTTGATGGAAGATGAAAAGCATTCGGCACACGAAATAGATATATAACAACTGAAGTCAGTCAGTTCTCAGGTCATGTGACTGATGTTTACAATTATTTGATTGACAACATCAAATTATATGGGAAGTTCTGCGATCCTGTTGCTTCTACTATTGCTACTGCTGCTGCTGCTGTCGGGTTATTTACTTCACAATCTCCAAATTTCTAAAGCACCACTCGAAAGAAAAGTGCAGGGCACCAGCTTATTCCAGTGCATGGTTGGCCCATAATAAAGTTGTCTGGAATGGGTTACCACAGGAGCTATGTCTGCTTCCTTATTCAAGCATTTTTTATTTATTGAAGTCAAAAGTTCTTTTTGCGCTGCTAGAGCCTGGAGCGCCTCTGAGTAGCCCCCTTGAAGAAGCACAATAGAAATTCTGGAATGAATAACTGAATGAATTACATGAGATTAGATAGATTGTGGAATCAATGCTGATGCTCCAACACACAGTTGATATATCTTTCTGGGAACACTCCTACAGCATCACAATTCACAATAAACAAGGATATCCATCAATGGCCTATCCATCAAATTCTCCTGGATGGACAATGAATGCCAGACTGAGGTCTCTCTCTGTAGACATGCCATCATCAATTGACCTGCAGGTGTCACGATGGGAACCGTATGGACATTCGGAGTCTGACCATAAACATAATGATGCCAGTAATAATAAATACTGGTACAGATTTCGAAAAGTTCTGCCTCCCGAAGAATATACATGCTTGTCATGATCAGCAGAGGTCAAAGCCGAAGATGCCGACAATCATAATAAAGAGAGGGCCACTGATGACCCATGGAAAAATGCCAGCCACTGCAACAACCCCTTACTCTCACTCCCTCCATGTCCAGGGGATTACCTCTGAAATCCTGGCAATTACTTTATGGCCGTGTTAACTGCCCATTAAGCCGGCTTTATGAGTGATTAATTAATCCCTCCGGAACCAGAGGGGGCACCAGAGGGGCCACCAGAGGGGGACCAGAGGGGCGTGCAGCAATGACCCACAGACTTCAGACTTTTAAAGTAAGACATCCGGGTCTTCTGGCAAACGTTACCAACAGCCAATAACTCAACAACAACGGTTCAGGGTCAATTTAATTACAGATGGAGTTGAGGTTAACGGCGGGTTACCTTAATTTCCGTCTACCCTCCTCCTCTTGCCTGCCTGCCTGCCCCCAAAAATACCTAGATCTAATTCCTCCACATTCCAAGCCCCGGATGTGACATTTCATAGACACCGGGTAATGCATTAATCCTATAGATCACCTTTCACTAGGTGGATTTATAAATTTAACCCCTCCCCGAAACTCCCACTCTTGCTACGTGGAGTCTGAACTTCAACCCTGCAACATTTGGCTTCAGGGTGTACCCTGGATGCAAAGAACATCAACGAACTCCACACGTGATTTCTTGTTCTGAAATAAGCTTGAAAAGTAAAATTTCTATGCTTTGCCGATTCAACGAAAACAGCAAAACATGGCTGAATCTTTGCGTGACTGACATCCAACAAGTATGACATTAGAAAGCAATGACAGCTAATAAAAGTTTTATACAAAATTAATTAGAATCGGTTAAAATTTCAAAATTGCAATAAAAGTATTTTTAGAAGAATTAATTGCTTAGAACTAGGTGCTGACATCAGAATGTGAAATGACTCCAGATGTAGTTTATTACTTTGGCATACAAAACAAATATTTTAAATGATAGCGATAGCTTGACTGCAATTTGGTCTTCATCCAATCTCTTTTATTAAATTCTAAATATGTTTTTAAATAATAGATCAGAGTTTTATTAAATTGGAATATTGTTTTTAAATAAGAAATCAGAATTGCAGATTGGAACTACATATAAAGAGTGCTAAAGTAGGCCTATTGTCTTCAAGTCTGATTCTTTGCTCATAAATACTGTGTAACAACAAATGCTTGTTGCATTGATATTGAAGTTGCAGCAACAAAATAAAGTTTCAGATGCAGTTGTTAAGTATGAGAAATCTCACCTTATTTCTTAACTATGGCTATAACTCTTATTTAGAACTGACAAACATCATCCTGAAACCCAAAATTAAGTGGATTTTTTGTCACACCACTTCAAAGAACTCCATATTAACTGAGTAGGTCTCTGGAAGAGGTGCTATATAAATTTTCTGAATGAATGAATATTGACAGCAATAATAATAATAATAATAATAACCTTTCACAAGCAATATTTTGGCAACATGCAAATGTGCTTCAGAGGCAGTAACTTGCCACACTGTACCTTGCGACATGGTATCTGGGCACACTGAGCTTGTCTCAATTATATATTGGAAGGTCTGTGAAAGATGTTTCTTTTTTGATCCTGTGCTAAACTCTTGCTCCCATCCCCCAACTTTATACCCATCCACTTGAGTGATCATCATGTGAAACAAACATATCTTTATGTAACTCATTCATGGATTGCTTATATGCAACACATTATATATACATGTATGATTTGTATATGTATATAATATATATATATATTCATATATACCTGTATATATTATATTTATGTACGGTATATATGCGATCTTCAAGAGACTCCAAAAAACCAATCTGTAAATAAATGCACACTCAACATGTATTATATACTAACAGAAGTGCTTACATATGTACATGACTAGATATCTACGGTATATCAAAGCACATGCACACACACACACACACACACACACACACACACACACACACACACACACACACACACACACACACACACACATATTGACACACAAACACACACATATACAAACAACCACATATACATACAGTATACATATATAATTATATATCTACCCAGACATAAACATATACATGGACTAGTGGGGTGACCGAAGCATGTCAAGCACTGCAAGACAGGGACACGCATGCATCTGAGATTTGGCCCTCTGAGTTTCTACTTGAGATGCCATTCAAACGCAAGTACAGACTCGAAATAATCCTCGTCGCTACTTACCCACATAACTCTTGTCAGGTTGTTGCTCCATGTCATGAGCCTCGGGGTAGATGGCATCTAAACACAACAGAGACAACACTTGATGTAACCTCTAAACGCAACTAAAACAACACTTGATGTAACCTCTAAACGCAACTAAAACAACACTTGATGTAACCTCTAAACGCAACTAAAACAACACTTGTTGCAACCCTCTCGTCCCCAAAAACTGCACAGACCTTGCAAAGAGCAATTTAAAGCACGAACCGGTAAAGACATGGAAAGTAAGCAATCTTTGAGCGATACGCAACTTTAAACCCATTCGCTTTCCAGCGACTGTTTGCGCAAGGCTTCTATGACCAAACTCCAGCCGAAATAAACCCTAAGGAAACAACGAATTGGAAACAAACACTGAGCAACTGCTGAACACTTACATACACACATGGAACCAATCCTGAATTGCTGGTGAGTTCATTATCTGCAACTGATATTGGCAAAATTCTCCATTGTCTATGATGTCTGTAAGTTTTGTGTTTTGTCTAAGCTGCGTCCTATCAAAGTTGCCCAAAATTCGTTAACCCAAAATCTTCTTATTTTATATCAACTCATCTGTCAAATACACAGACACACACACACACGTATACATAGAATTATTAACTGCCACCAGCACTGATACAACTCTTCATTTCTTCCCACATCAATGTGCAAACTCACATTTGTCCATTCTTTCCCAGTTTATGTTACCATAAAATTGTATTAAAGTCTAATTAATCAATTAATTACTCTTAACACCAACCACAAAGCATTGGGGGGAAAAAGAGTAAATCATGCTACCAACAAACCCTGTGATTTCTGAATAGTGAACTGGTTGACCCCGAGGAAACTCAGGAAAGTACCCTAGGAAAAACCTAAGCAAAATATACCATCCATATTCCCACAAAGGAAGTGTTCCCTGCAGTAATTAGACTTAAAACTGTCTTGCTTGTAATGCAGACTGAAGAAATGACATTTGACATTTATTTCGTGCTCATCTTCACCAGAGACTCTTCCACGTATTAGGTCTGACAGATTGACATAATGAAAAGCAGTGCTCAATATAATGATCTAGAATTACTAGAATAGACGTTGATTAAATAAAGATACATGTACTGCAAAATGTTAATCAACTATGCCGGTTCCAGATCAGAAAAAAGATAAGCTCTCTGTTAAAAAATAGTCTATCCAAAATCTGCAACAGCAGTCTGACATTTAAATACATTTATAATTCATATATATATATATATATATATATATATATATATTATACTTCTGCATATAATGGGTATACATGTATATAGTTGCTACTGTGATGGTGGTGGTGATAATTATAGAATATATATATATATATATATATGTTTCTTATTTTTTTAGGCTGTAGGATAGTAGGCTTGACCCCTTAGTAATGAAAACAAAAATTACTATAATCATTATTGTAATCATCATTATTATCATCATTTCTGCAACTATTGTAATTATTATTATATTCCAACTGCCTTAGCCAGACAGACAGGCAGAGTGCAGACATATCTAAACTGTTGAATTAGAAATTACATTTTTCAACTCTCCCTCAAAATTACTAATTAGCCATGATTGCAGATAACCATCTGAGACAAGCAGCCACATGATGTTAAAGCCGTTAGATAACATCATGTCTGAAAACAAGATGTTACATAACATAATCTATAGCAGTCTTCAAAATAAATCTGGATATACATGTATATATATATGGTTGGTGTTCAGTGTTCAGGCCATCTGGAGATTCATTCATCATCACCTGAGTGCGTTTCAGCTGCTGCTGCTGCTGTATCACTGGCATTAACTCACCTGTCCGGCTGCTGCTGCTGCTGCTGCTGGTGCTGCTTCAGGTGTACCCAATCAAACAGGTTGAATAGGTACTATCGATTTTCCCAGTCGCCGGCCGACAGCAGCAGATTCCGCCTGGCAGCCGCAGACTGACTCTCTATCCTCCCTTGAAATGTTGTACATCAGCTTCATTCAACCCCATCAATTCATCCATGCATGCATGCATCTATTCATCCATCCTATCACGACATATTCTAGCAGACATATTCTTCACTTCTGAATCTGTGTTCATGATCACCATCCATTCATCTATCCATCCACCCATTATATTTATTTATCCACCCATTGTCCATCATCTATTATTCATCCATTCATTCGTTATCCATTATCCATCCATCTATTTTTATCCATTTGTCCGTCCATCAAATCTCCATCCAACATCCATCCATCCATTATCCATCCATCCACTATCCATCCATTATCCATCCATCCATTATTCATCCATCATCCATCCATCCATTATCCATCCATCCATCCATTATTCATCCATTATCCATCCATCCACCATCCATCCATTATCCATCCATTATCCATCCATCCATTATTCATCCATCATCCATCCATCCATTATTCATCCATCATCCATCCATCCATTATCCATCCATCCATACATTATTCATCCATCATCCATCCATCTTGTTTGTTTAACATGTGAAGGTAATCATCATCATCATCAACAACAACATCATCATCACCATCGTCGTCATCATCATAGGTAGTTGAATGGATGGACATATGACATATATACTTATCTGCATATGGACCCACAGGATCCGCTAATATTCCAAAGTCATTGCTAAATAAAGCATGCCAATACATTGCTTTCCACCATTGCATGCACAATCGAAGAAGTGCACTATCTATATCATCAATGCGGATAACCACATTGGCAACATCTATAATTATCCATAATGCATGAATGAATGAATATGTTGCTATAACTCAGTCCAATCTTCCCGCTGTTTAAATGACGCAAAAAACAGTACAGTGAAGAATTCAATAGGCAATAGATGATCTTATAAAATTATCTATTAAATCAAAATCAAGTCCAAGGCTTAACAAATCGCAAGCTGGACGCTGGATCAAGCATTGGACTTCTGCAAAGTTCAGCAACCATCGCTTACACAGAAAGTCTCGTTAATATAATTGATGCCTTTAGACATGATATATACAAACTTACGAAAGCATGTATAATACATCAAAATGCAATCAACTTCCATATCATGTCAGTCAGTACATGGTACCATTAGGATTTATACCAATCCTATACATCTACTACAACGCTGCATATGATTATGCGAATGCTATCGTTCGCCATACATCATTCACTAATTGACACACACCCACACACAAACCCACACACAGACAGACGTGGGTAAGTTATGATAAAGCACAGCAGACATAAATTGCATTGCACATGGCAGGCGCATCATTCGCTCATCGGCGGGCCGTGCTTTCTTATTAAATTCCAACATAGGACACAAGCCTCGCCTAGCCTTTATTTACGTCATGTATGTCTTGTCCTCTGCATAGATCTTACAGTAAACCAACAGGGAAGGTAGGAAAATCCGGCACAATGACAACCCGCAAACTAACCCCCAGTCATAGGCGTACGAGGCGGGGGGTCCAGAGGGGGCAAATGCCCCTCAACTTTCGGCAAACACAGCCCCCACGACTAAAAAAAAGGTCGTCAACTTTTTGCCGGATATATTTTTCGGGCAGAAGTTCAATCTTTGACCCCCCCCCCCACTGCTGAAATCTCCCGTACGCCTATGCTCCCAGTTACCCCATCCTGATGCTGAACAATGCAAAGAACAATTGCCAACAAACACACATACACGCAAGTTTCTATTACAAAAGTCTCGATATATAGTCAAGCGGGCTGTAAGTGTGATGTACTGGATGCTAAGCTTTGTGTAGTAAACAAATCGGAAGCCATCTGCCCAAGCAGACGCCCGAACGATGCCCGTACATCGTTTCTGATACAACACACATGTCGGCCAGACACAACTTTCTGGATAGCTTTACATGCAGCCAAGCCAAATGCAGGCTTAGCGCTAACAGATGTCAGCAACCAAATGACTTGAGATAGATTCTTCAGACACGACGGCTCTCCCCGCCCACCCCTCTCCCCCCCCGTCCTTCCCTCGGTCGACCACGTTTTTTAATACTTCCGGGCTGAAGAAAACACTCGGAAGGAAGGAGGAAGTCCGTGAAGGATATTTCTGGACAGACTGACGTAGGTAGGCAGACCGCTTATGCCGTGAGATCAAGTGAAACAAATGACTGTCACTTACTTGAGTAAGTAAAAGTAGGCAGGCCTGTAATTTATTGAAGCGTATACATGCAAACGCACTGCGGGAACAATGGGTAAGAACAATCCAAGAGTATACAATAACAAAATAATAAAAAGATATTCGTAAAGTAATCACAATATTCCATTTTCCCACTGAGAGTCCACAGTAGGGTGGAGTGAAAAACGTGAAATTCATAGAATCAGAACGGCTTAGTGGCAATTCGTTGCCTTTTGGTATAGGTAGTTATCACGCAAAATATTTCTTCAAAATTCGTCCTCGAAGATTTGCCCCCACGAGCTTTAATATTTTAAAATTGTTAAAAAATAAAAAATAAATAAAAAATTAAAACTTTATAAAAAATGTTCCAGATCATCCTTGTCAGATTGGAATCATGAAAACTAATGCCTTTCTTCAATACCAGAGCAGAATTTCAATCGGAGCTTTAGAATCACAAATTTAGCTTTAACCTACTTAACGGTGATAAATGTGCATACTTTTGGACAGCTGGGATTCGTTGGTCTAATGTTTAATTAAGTGACGTTGATTAAATAAAGATACATGTACTGCAAAATGTTAATCAACTATGCCGGTTCCAGATCAGAAAAAAGATAAGCTCTCTGTTAAAAAATAGTCTATCCAAAATCTGCAACAGCAGTCTGACATTTAAATACATTTATAATTCATATATATATATATATATATATATATTATACTTCTGCATATAATGGGTATACATGTATATAGTTGCTACTGTGATGGTGGTGGTGATAATTATAGAATATATATATATATATATATATGTTTCTTATTTTTTTAGGCTGTAGGATAGTAGGCTTGACCCCTTAGTAATGAAAACAAAAATTACTATAATCATTATTGTAATCATCATTATTATCATCATTTCTGCAACTATTGTAATTATTATTATATTCCAACTGCCTTAGCCAGACAGACAGGCAGAGTGCAGACATATCTAAACTGTTGAATTAGAAATTACATTTTTCAACTCTCCCTCAAAATTACTAATTAGCCATGATTGCAGATAACCATCTGAGACAAGCAGCCACATGATGTTAAAGCCGTTAGATAACATCATGTCTGAAAACAAGATGTTACATAACATAATCTATAGCAGTCTTCAAAATAAATCTGGATATACATGTATATATATATGGTTGGTGTTCAGTGTTCAGGCCATCTGGAGATTCATTCATCATCACCTGAGTGCGTTTCAGCTGCTGCTGCTGCTGTATCACTGGCATTAACTCACCTGTCCGGCTGCTGCTGCTGCTGCTGCTGCTGCTGCTGGTGCTGCTTCAGGTGTACCCAATCAAACAGGTTGAATAGGTACTATCGATTTTCCCAGTCGTCGGCCGACAGCAGCAGATTCCGCCTGGCAGCCGCAGACTGACTCTCTATCCTCCCTTGAAATGTTGTACATCAGCTTCATTCAACCCCATCAATTCATCCATGCATGCATGCATCTATTCATCCATCCTATCACGACATATTCTAGCAGACATATTCTTCACTTCTGAATCTGTGTTCATGATCACCATCCATTCATCTATCCATCCACCCATTATATTTATTTATCCACCCATTGTCCATCATCTATTATTCATCCATTCATTCGTTATCCATTATCCATCAATCTATCCATCCACCATTATCCATCCATCTATTTTTATCCATTTGTCCGTCCATCAAATCTCCATCCAACATCCATCCATCCATTATCCATCCATCCACTATCCATCCATTATCCATCCATCCATTATTCATCCATCATCCATCCATCCATTATCCATCCATCCATCCATTATTCATCCATTATCCATCCATCCACCATCCATCCATTATCCATCCATTATCCATCCATCCATTATTCATCCATCATCCATCCATCCATTATTCATCCATCATCCATCCATCCATTATCCATCCATCCATACATTATTCATCCATCATCCATCCATCTTGTTTGTTTAACATGTGAAGGTAATCATCATCATCATCAACAACAACATCATCATCACCATCGTCGTCATCATCATAGGTAGTTGAATGGATGGACATATGACATATATACTTATCTGCATATGGACCCACAGGATCCGCTAATATTCCAAAGTCATTGCTAAATAAAGCATGCCAATACATTGCTTTCCACCATTGCATGCACAATCGAAGAAGTGCACTATCTATATCATCAATGCGGATAACCACATTGGCAACATCTATAATTATCCATAATGCATGAATGAATGAATATGTTGCTATAACTCAGTCCAATCTTCCCGCTGTTTAAATGACGCAAAAAACAGTACAGTGAAGAATTCAATAGGCAATAGATGATCTTATAAAATTATCTATTAAATCAAAATCAAGTCCAAGGCTTAACAAATCGCAAGCTGGACGCTGGATCAAGCATTGGACTTCTGCAAAGTTCAGCAACCATCGCTTACACAGAAAGTCTCGTTAATATAATTGATGCCTTTAGACATGATATATACAAACTTACGAAAGCATGTATAATACATCAAAATGCAATCAACTTCCATATCATGTCAGTCAGTACATGGTACCATTAGGATTTATACCAATCCTATACATCTACTACAACGCTGCATATGATTATGCGAATGCTATCGTTCGCCATACATCATTCACTAATTGACACACACCCACACACAAACCCACACACAGACAGACGTGGGTAAGTTATGATAAAGCACAGCAGACATAAATTGCATTGCACATGGCAGGCGCATCATTCGCTCATCGGCGGGCCGTGCTTTCTTATTAAATTCCAACATAGGACACAAGCCTCGCCTAGCCTTTATTTACGTCATGTATGTCTTGTCCTCTGCATAGATCTTACAGTAAACCAACAGGGAAGGTAGGAAAATCCGGCACAATGACAACCCGCAAACTAACCCCCAGTCATAGGCGTACGAGGCGGGGGGTCCAGAGGGGGCAAATGCCCCTCAACTTTCGGCAAACACAGCCCCCACGACTAAAAAAAGGTCGTCAACTTTTTGCCGGATATATTTTTCGGGCAGAAGTTCAATCTTTGACCCCCCCCCCCCCACTGCTGAAATCTCCCGTACGCCTATGCTCCCAGTTACCCCATCCTGATGCTGAACAATGCAAAGAACAATTGCCAACAAACACACATACACGCAAGTTTCTATTACAAAAGTCTCGATATATAGTCAAGCGGGCTGTAAGTGTGATGTACTGGATGCTAAGCTTTGTGTAGTAAACAAATCGGAAGCCATCTGCCCAAGCAGACGCCCGAACGATGCCCGTACATCGTTTCTGATACAACACACATGTCGGCCAGACACAACTTTCTGGATAGCTTTACATGCAGCCAAGCCAAATGCAGGCTTAGCGCTAACAGATGTCAGCAACCAAATGACTTGAGATAGATTCTTCAGACACGACGGCTCTCCCCGCCCACCCCTCTCCCCCCCCCCGTCCTTCCCTCGGTCGACCACGTTTTTTAATACTTCCGGGCTGAAGAAAACACTCGGAAGGAAGGAGGAAGTCCGTGAAGGATATTTCTGGACAGACTGACGTAGGTAGGCAGACCGCTTATGCCGTGAGATCAAGTGAAACAAATGACTGTCACTTACTTGAGTAAGTAAAAGTAGGCAGGCCTGTAATTTATTGAAGCGTATACATGCAAACGCACTGCGGGAACAATGGGTAAGAACAATCCAAGAGTATACAATAACAAAATAATAAAAAGATATTCGTAAAGTAATCACAATATTCCATTTTCCCACTGAGAGTCCACAGTAGGGTGGAGTGAAAAACGTGAAATTCATAGAATCAGAACGGCTTAGTGGCAATTCGTTGCCTTTTGGTATAGGTAGTTATCACGCAAAATATTTCTTCAAAATTCGTCCTCGAAGATTTGCCCCCACGAGCTTTAATATTTTAAAATTGTTAAAAAATAAAAAATAAATAAAAAATTAAAACTTTATAAAAAATGTTCCAGATCATCCTTGTCAGATTGGAATCATGAAAACTAATGCCTTTCTTCAATACCAGAGCAGAATTTCAATCGGAGCTTTAGAATCACAAATTTAGCTTTAACCTACTTAACGGTGATAAATGTGCATACTTTTGGACAGCTGGGATTCGTTGGTCTAATGTTTAATTAAGTGTTTGCTGTTTAATATTGTCGAAATACAATCATTTAATTTATTTAAAACAATATTGCAGCTGATTTGTAACATTTTTAAAAAATTGAATTTTTTTAATTTTTGATTTTTTAAAGCAATTTTAAAATTTTAAAGCTCGTGGGGGCAAATCTTCGAGGACGAATTTTGAAGAAATATTTTGCGTGATAACTACCTATACCAAAAGGCAACGAATTGCCACTAAGCCGTTCTGATTCTATGAATTTCACGTTTTTCACTCCACCCTAGTCCACAGGCCAAATAATCTTCGTCCTCACAGTTTTAAACTCCGGATTAAGGACGAAAGAAATTACATTTCTCGGGTACCTGCACTTTACGGATACTCGACTATTTATCCCTCTTTCTGACGTCCACCCATATGATTGAATTGTTATGACTTTCTTTATCATTTCTTACTTGTAACTGGGCACTGGCTGCTTTATGTTAGCAAGAACTCAATAAAACGAATATACCATCAATATGCAAATACAAAAACATGGCAGACATCTTTGGAAAGTCTGTGAACTTTACACTACTCCTCATGTGAGTGATGTGACACAGCGAAAGTGAAGAGAAGGCACAATAATGAAGTTATTGAATGACGCTGAGTATGTAACATTCTTTATAGGTGGTATTTGCAACCATGGACATGGCTGAGGGGTTGTGAAGCACAGAAGTGAAAATGGGAGAAACTGTCATGGACACAAACAAACTGGTAATGTAACCGGAATTCACAATTATTTTAAATAACCTCCATTGAGGTCATCTACATTTTGTTTACAATATTTTACACTACCCCTCAAGTGATTGTTTTGTCAATTCTCAATTGATCCTGTGTTGTAATCATCAAGTTTGTTAAATTTTTCTACCAAACCAATAATGAATCTTTGAAACGCATCTTAATTCATCATTCATTCATTCATTCAGAGCATTTATATAGCGCCCCTTCAAGAAACTACTCAGAGGCGCTCACCATCCACTTAGTATAATGTAGTTGCATTAAAATTCAAACATTGGTACCTTGGCATAAAGTAATTGGCATAACAGAAGTTACCCTGGCTATTATTCATAAGTTGACCCGGCAATCTTGACCCTATCTTAAACATTAGCCTAGTGATGTCAACCACACTGTCACCCGTCACCAGTGGAACACAGCAGCGTATGATTCAGATGGATTAAAATAAAATTGCAGTGGAACCATTAAAGAAGAAACAGTTTCCATCTGTTCTCTGTTCTATTAAAGCTTGTATAGTGAACAATTTAAAAGGTTATCAATGGCAGGAAGAAGCGTTCCTTAAATCCGGTTCCAAGGATTAGACAATGATTCAGTGAATAGACAACAGTTCCAATGACTAGAAAATCGTTCTAGTGATTAGATAATGGTTCCAGTGATTTGAAAATGGTTCCAGTGATTAGGCAATTGTTTCATTGATTAGACAACATATCCAATGACTGGAAAACAGTTCTAGTGATTAGATTATGGTTCCAGTGATTAGAAAATGGTTCCAGTGATTAGACAACGGTTCCAGTGAATAGACAACGGTTCCAGTGAATAGACAACGGTTCCAGTGATCAGACAACGGTTCCAGTGATCAGACAACGAGTCACAGTGATTAGACAACAGTTCCTGTGATTGGACAACGGTTCCAATGATTACAAAACGGTTCCAGTGAATAGGCAACGGTTCCAGTGATTAGACAACATATCCAGTGATTAGACAACATATCCAGTGATTAGACAACATATCCAGTGAATAGACAACGGTTCCAGTGAACAGACAACGAATCACAGTGATGCTCAAAGCCTGTCAGAATAAAGGTAAAAGATTCTGAGCGACCAGCAGGTGTGGAGCAATGGCCGTAAGAGATGCTTTGCAGGCAATTAAAATGGAAAATCAGGGCTGGTCATGAGTACCAATCAATATATTATATATATCCAATCTTGAGTCAGTCAAGGCAACAACTTGGATATATATGCCGTCGCTCTGGGAAACATTGCATGAATGGACTGACAGGCATGCAGGTAAACAGACAAAACAGAGAAAGACAGACAGACGCAGAGAAACAGACAGACAGAACATAACAAACACACACAGAAATTTAGTCATGAAAATCTCAGAGTCCGGAAGTTCTATAAGGAGTAAAATGAAAAATATAAAAAGAGCAAATTTAGCATACGTACTACCTGTATATATTTTTGCCATTTCACCCTTAATTGACATCGTATGGGTGTATCTTAACAGTAGTTTATGCATGGACGGAATTTGCCAGGGTTTATGTGAATTGAGTTTTGTATTAGCAAATACACAGGTACATCATGTGATGCAACCATGTTTCTCTCTGTTATTATAGCTGATTTTATCATTTAAATCCTAATTAATTTTGTGCTCTATTTAACAACTCTTGTAACATGTTAAAGTGTAAACATGTTAGAGTGTAAACATGTTAAAGTGTAAACATGTTAAAGTGTAAACCTGCAGAGATCTTAAATTGGATGTAAAAACAATTGCACTTTTTTGGGTATGAGAATATGCAAGGCAAATAATCTGAAATAACTTGTAATTAATCTTCAAGTCATTTACAATTATTTAAGTACTAGATAATTATCAGCCGATTGTTTTATGTCATAAATTTGATGTTATTGCCATAGGCGTAGGGGACATTTCAACGTTGGGGGGGGGGCAAAAATGAGACTTTTACCCAAAAAAATTTTTTCGTCCGGCCGAAATCTTAAGAAAAATTTTTATTACGTTTGCCCGAAAATTCTGACGACCTTTTTTAGTCATTCGGGCAAAATCTCCATTTTTGTTCGGGCAAGTCTGATTTTTCGGGCAAGAAGACCCGAAAAAATAAGAAAAGTAAAAATTTTCTAAAACTTTTTTTATTTTTCCGGGTCTGCTTGCCCGAAAAATCAGACTTGCCCGAAATTTGGGGGGCATTTGCCCCCCCTGGACCCCCGTCTCCTACGCCTATGGTTATTGCATATGTGTGTTAAGCATTTCTGTAAATTTTCTAGTTTTGAGAAGAGCCAAAGTGACCACTAAAAGAGCCTTTATGGTTTGTGGCTAAAGGAAAAGAGTCATAATGACCACAAGAGGAACCTTCACATTAATGGCCATTGAGAAGAGTCGTAACGGTGACAAATAGTCAGATCATAGACATATTTTTATGTGTATGCCTTGCTTGTAACTAATCTGCTACATTGAAATATGAAAATGCAATTGTAAAGAACATGAAACGACGAACTGTTATATAATGTTATATAATTACTTCCTTTTAAAGATGTCAACGGCCATAACAGCCACAAGATGTCGCTAAACTTCTGGAATAAATAAAAAAATAAATATAGGGTCTAGAGTTCCCCACACATACACTAGGGAGACAGACGTTAACAGAGGAAAAGACAGAACGCAAACAAACTATGAATGTGCAGAATGGAAGCTGCCTCTGCTAGACTCTTACTACTTCCTTTCCGCCCCCTTCTTTTCCTCAAGGTCCTCCTCCCACTCCTCCTATTCCTCCTCCTACTCCAAGTGATTCCGAAATCTTAGGCATAAACATTTTCCAAATGAACACAAGAACAAGCGGAAAGGTTTAGTAATAAAGGGCAAAGTTCACGAAGCTCACAAAGCCCCACACCGGCAAAGAGGGAAGAAGATATGCCGTCCTTTGCAACAAGTGGTCTAATTCCATCCAGATGAACCAGCTCCAAGATCCGCTAGATAGCGTCCCTTTAAAATCAAGTGGAATTCTCCGCCCCCGCCCCTCTCCCTCCCCCCCGCCTCAGATCACTGGTATGCTGTCGCCCTGCATCTTCCTTCTCAATTCCAACAGGTGTCAGTCTCAGTATTTATTCCCCTCCCATTTCTTTCTATATGGCGTAGGCGATGACAGGTGTGACTAAACAGCATAAACACAAAGCATCTCTGCTTTCTCTTCCGCAGCCGCCAAGAATTCTAAGCTTGCAAAGAAAAGAAAATCGTGTTCAGCGTAGTGTTTAGCGGCATCAGACACTACCAGAGTGGCCACTGTCCCACAACATGACAACATTCATTGTCGCAAATGGCCACGCATCTGTTTCAAAATTGTCAATGGCCACATTGTGCTCTGAATGACTGTAAATGTATACTAGTAGTAGCCTAATCACAAATTTATATAGCACAACTTCAAAACAACACTCATTAGAGGCGTTATCCATTTATCCTGTTAGTGTTAATTCAAGTGATGTTATGTCTTCTTTTATGTTATATTTATCCAGAGTACCGTAGTCTTGGTCTGCCATGCCTTTGCTTTTTTCCTTCCAGTGCTTCAATTGGCATATTGTTTAGGATTGAGTCAATTGGCATTTACCTCAGAGTGAGAATTGCCAGTGGGGTTGTTGGGGGTTTCAACCCCCTGTCTTTCTTAGAGCCCCATAGTAAAGTCTGTTTTTCATACCCCAATTCCAAGTGGATAATGATCCAACTCCCACAGTCATTTTTCCACAATTCTCACACTGATTTACCTACATGTCCACAGGAACATTGTCTAGCAGAACTGCCTGGACACCAATACAAAAATACAATACAACCATACAACCATTTGATATCACCATCCTTAAAAAGCTCAGAAGTGCCTCAACAGCGCAACTGCAATTAGATTGCTGAGCAATAGTGAGCGAAGGACTTGCTCAAGGTCCCTACACAGTAACCGCCTTGGATGGGGATCGAACCCACACTCTTCGCGTTACAGATCGACCACTCTAACCAATCAGCCACCGTTCCTCACCAAATGTCTGATGTCATTACACACATGTACAACATTGTACATTAAACTCCAGGAACCATCATGTGATATGGACACTGATGGCACTGTCAAACTGTGCTTAACATTGGAGGACACTCTTGATACAAGTGCCACCCTAAATCCAACCCATACGACTTGTACAGAACCCTTTTCTTTGGCCTTTTTCTTTGCTATTAGTATTCTTCAAGTTATCGCTGTAGCTAAAAACACTGGCGAATCCTGTGCAATTTTTCAAAAAATTTACACCTCTTCATATTCGCGCCACTCTGGTATCTGCTATGAGCAGGCACTACTAGTTTTCTCTAAATTATCAGCCAAAACACTAATAAATAATAAAGACGCATCTGTTTCATGGCACTCTTAACCTTTAACCCCAGATACCCAGCCTCCTTTGCAAGACAAAAACTAAAAGCAGATGATACCTACAAACGATGACATCAATTCTCACCACTCCCTTATCACATAATTAAAACCAAGAAGAAGAAGAGGAAGAAGAAGAGCAGTCCCTTAGGCTAGCCCGAGAGAAACAGCCATGGGTATGAAGTGTTAGTGACTTCGTTTTTCTTCGCTTCAGCATGGGGAGGGCCCGTGGCCAGTCCTCTCTTCACTGACAGTGAGCCATTATGCCTGAGCTTAGCTATCTAGAGACTAGAGGACTCCAAGTGGAGTAGAAATCCCAAAGCAAAGTTCTGTCCTAGCCCTGCGATTTTAGCCCGCCATGTCCTCACCATTGACAATCTGCTCTGTAAAAGCAAAAGCAACACCCGCCCTCATATGCCGAAACCAAGAAAGTGAAGTCGCCAACAATGTGTAGTGTACCAATGGCTGCCTCGAGGTTAGCTTAAGGGATTGCTATTTTTCTTCATGGTATAGCCAACAGCATCAACTGACGATTGTGCAAAACATAAGAGAATAGGGACAGCAGAGCAGAGGAGCAAGGAAAGAAGGAAACAAATGGATGAGGAACTTTTTGGGAAGGGAAAGTGTACCAAACTGATGAAGGGTGCTCATTTCTTATTGTTTCTCTGTATTGTTTTATCAATGAATAATAAAAACTTCAGAGGTCCAACGCAGTTAGTCAAGCCTTGGTGGTAAACAAACTAATGCATAAGTTACCTATTAGTCTCCGTAATGAACTTCTTTGTCTCTCTTCGCACCTTTTCCGCAAGCATTTGAAAACTATTCTCTTTGATTATGGTTTGGTGTCAGGTCGGGAGCGCCTCTGAGGGGTTCTCTTGAAGTGGCACTATATAAATGTTCGATTACAATTACAATTACAATTAATGATTTAAAATTAGAAATCTAGACTTGCCAGTGACAGAGATGGTGAAATTCATCCAGGCGACACCACGAGCGTTTCGAACGAGGCAGGAATAACGACCAGAATCATTCTTGAAGATTGGCTCAATCTTCAACGAATGTCGACTGATTTGAAACCTGTTTTAAAATTTTACATAAATTAAACGCTAGGTCTTCAATGCAATGTTACACAATAAAATCTAATTTGGTATAACATTACAAATTTTGCATGGCGTGGTGGTGTAGTGGTGGGTTCGGTGCATTGGAGCTGGATGGTTCCAGGTTCGAATCCACCTCAAGCCGCCGCATAGAGACCTTGAGCAAGTCCTTCACTTGCAATTGCTTTTATTTCGGCATGAAACTCAGATGCAGTGTCCGCTCTGTAGTCGGGAGCGCCTCTGTGCAGCGAGCTTGAAGGGGTGCTATAGCGAATGCAAGAAATAAAAAATAATAATAGATAAGCTTACATAAAATAATGCAATTTATTTGTGATGAATCATTTAAATAGCACCCTTTCAAGATATTTTCTACTCAGAGGCGAGATATCTACTCAAATGTGGAATTGCATCATCCAATTATATAAATGGAAAATAATGTTTACCAATGCATTTAGACGTTAATAAACACCCATGAAAAACTTTGTGAAAGAAAAACAATCCTTTTGTAACTGAACATTTTGGTTTCATCACTACACAGCGTTGAGGTAATCGCAATTTAGCATATTTTTTAGTAAATGTTTAATAATTAGTTTTTAATAATTAGTCTTTGATAATATGTGGTGAGTCTTTTATGTTGTTACTTGGTCATTCTTTCAGCATGGGTGTTATTGTCCAGGGGGGGATTGTCCAGGGGTAATTGTCCGGAGGTAATTGTCCTAGAACCCAATCATCATTCAAAATCACTTATTTCCATAACATTCACCAGAATCTTCAATTACAAAATTCCGCTAATTAATTCACACATTTCTCAGGGGAAAGAGGGTGAAAAGAACAACTGCCACACCAGTCAACTGATATGCTACAAATCAACCCTCTGTGTACGCCTGGCATTGACATTCGGCTCTCCACAGACACTACTATAACTTTGTGTAATGTTCAGCGATCAAATTCACAGCAGGGGACAGATGAGGCAAAAGGTTTGACATTGAGTATCCTGCAGTTATAAGTTTACACATGAGAACAGGATTCCGTAGAAGTTCAAGAGCTCCTACAGAACAAATATTACGGTACACTTGTCATTCTTAAAAATCAGTCCGCAGCTGAATTTTTCCTAAACTAACCAAACTGAGACATAATTTCTTAAAAGAGAAGAGCAAGCTCAAATAACTCATTGGGAAGGGGGCACAACCAGAAAAAAATGTGCCCCTTGATTTTTTTAGGTTCACCATAAAACTTTTTATCCCAAACTCTTTTTACTAGTAGCTAAAACATTGGAAAGTGGCGTACAGATAAGCCACTCAAAAGAAAGAGGTCACACCACCCGCACGCGTAAAAAGTCTCAAACGTTTCTAAAACCGCGTGGATCTTTAGTTCTTTACCCTTGTCCAATGTACTGTGATTACAGAATGACGCACACCGATAGCCCCCACTAAAAAATTCCTAATTAGATTAGACTGCAAGGAAGAGTGTGAAGGAGTCAAAATCAGAGTCGAAGGCAGCACTTGAAAAGTGAAGGACAATAAATGAAGACAATGCACAGACGGGACGTTGTAGGTTGAGGAAGACGGGCCAGAAAACATCGGAGATCAATGACTGCTACTCAGGTGGTGAGATAATACAAATGCAAACCCCAGCACAACAGTAACACAGATTGTCTATTAAGGACTTGAGACAATACAAATGCCACACAGAAAAGAAATGGAAATAGATAAGTTGGGAGAAGAGGAGGCAGAGGAAATTGAGAAAGTTAACTGTATGAGCAGTTTGGCATTTAGTATAACTTCAGCAAAGAACAACCATCTCAGAAAAGTTCGGTAGTGGGTATGTTCATTGCCTTGCAGCCTGAGGGTTACAGGTTCGAATTCACCTCAAACCGCCGTGAAAAAGACCTTGGGCAAGCCCTTCACTCGCAATTGCTCAGCGCATCGGCGTGAATCTCCAATTGATTGTCCGCGCTGTATTCGGGAGCACTTCTGAGTAGTATAACAAGCGCACATACAAACAAACAAACAATGCATCAAACGTACGGATATCTCATTGTTAAAATCCAGCATAACAATGATGATAGACGGCTGAAAAACGTTAAACAAATGATTCTACGCATCATAAGTTCTGTTGTATAATACCTGGGAAGATGCTGCTCGAGGTTGATCAGATTCGCTCCTTTGTACCACTGGAGAGATGGTTTAGGATTACCGCAGGCCTTGCAAATCAACTTCACTCCCTCTCCCTCGGGCACCGTTTTGTTCAAAGCGTGCGGTTCGATTTCAGGAATCAGACAGTCTGTAAAAAGAGAAAAACAACAGCAACGTCCAGAATAAAAACCGACTTAGAGACAAGGTGCCACAACCTTGTACCTGCGCTCTCTCGCCTCCGCAGCAACAACAATGCAAACCAAAATACCACACCTTTGGACTTCTTCACCTTTATAGACAGAATTATTTTCCCACTGAGGTGGTATTGCGTTGCTGGGAACAACCCTGAGGGTGACCAAAACACCTGGACGGGGATCAAATCAGACCAGCTGGAAATTGAAAACTATACAAAAAGCCTGGAAGCAAGATTAAGATTCTACTTTGAGATTGGTGCCTGGCATGTTAGACAGTTCTGTAGCGCCCAAAATGTGCCATGTCAATAAGGCGGAATTTTTTCTCTTATTTAGGCCTACATATTTATTAGCAGTAATTAATTATGTAAAAAATTAGTAGGCCTACATCCGAAATTTGTTTCCATTTGAACTTTTGACATGCAAACATGCAAAGTAAATGTGATTTGCATTTAGGCTACTAAATTGTTAAAATCATTGGCAATAGCAATTATGGGAAAAACCTGCCATAGCAGCAAATAGCTTATTTGTGACAATTCAAAACTGTCATAAACTCTGTTTCCAGTTTTATTGTTGTGTTAATAAGGCATAAGGCTGTTAAAACAAGTAATTGCTAAACCAAGTCTTGTATAAAATGTATAATGTATATGCCTATATGTACATGTATATAGGCCTAGGCCCAGTGTTTGTGGCTAAAATTGTCTGAATTGAGCCAAAAAACCTAGATTCAGCTAAATTAATGTTCTCTTGAACTTAAGTGTAGCGACATTCAAGATAACCACAAACGACGCAACCAAGTAGCCTAGTTTATCAGTTTGGTCCACTATCCATGGAAAGCAGCTTAATGACATGGCTCCTTCATTCTTCTTTATTGAAGCGATAAGGATAATGCGACCTGGCCAAACTTACTCTCTAAGTCCTTCGTGCTATTAAGTGATGTACAGAATCATTTCACCTCCTCTGCAAATGTTCTATCACATTACAATGTGTTTCACACAGACACAGAGACAGGCAGACTAACTGACGGTAGACAGACAGAGAGACAGACAGACAGACAGACGCCAGGAACTGCCAATAATCAGCTAATCCTAGTCACGGTTTCCGGCAGATCGACGCTCATTAGGACCATAAATAAAACAACTGAAAATGACGAACGTCCGACGGTAGACAGCCCTCAGGCCAGCGGAGAGAACAGGCAAAAACTACGCTTCCCCGCCACCACCGCACGCCGCCGCCGCCGGCCCATTCAACGGGCTCTTGTACAGCACATCCGTTCCGGGAAGTATGTAGTCTAATGGGCGTTGCTGGTGAAACCCATGTGGACACCCGACATTCAGAGACAAGACTTCTCTCGACTTCTCGATGGGTCGAGAAAGAGTTGAGCAAATTGCCAACGGCTGGCAAGTAGAGACGATGCGGCTAAAAGACGTTGCGATGAGATAGCTTTATCTTAATTTGAGCTTCCGAGTATCCGACGGGTGCAAGGACAGACGGACGGACGGAGGGGGGGGGGGATGGACGGAGGAGGGATGGATGGATGCAAGAACACGTTTTGTTGATTGAGAAACTGGCAACACGAAATGCTGCAACATTATATAGACGCATGTACCGGAACAAACAGGCGAGTTAGTGAATTCCGAACACTTCTGGCAGGTCAGAGGGCAAGACGCTCCATGCCTCCTTTTAAACAAACATAACGCCCACGCCACGGCTGGTAGTGGAGAAACGCAAAACAGAACACCGTTGATTGCATCATATCTACTGTTCCCAGCAACAGTTCAACGAATGAACCGTTCCAGAAACAAAGCTCTAATGATTACGGTTTATGAGATAATCATCACTGCCAGGAATAAGGGCACTCTTTATTTACTCTCTCATACGTTTCCTGTTCTTTAATTAAAAGCACACTTACACCCTACGTGCTACTTACAGGCCTATAGCCTTGCATATTCTCATGGCCAGGAAATGCTCCGCTTTATCACATCCCTTCCACACATTATGAACATCCTTCTGCCATGGGCGCCTGCAGAAATTTTTGTGGGGGGGGGGGCAAAACGCGTTAGTCACGGTTAAAATTTTTTTGCATGAGTTCGAAAAATGCCAAGCAAGAATTAAGAACCTGGGTATTTCTCATAGAGGTTTCTAAATGTCAAGTTCTCAGTTTCAGAGACATTTTGGCAAAAGGGGGGCCCTTAGTCACGGTAAAACTTTTTAAACAGGTGTTTGAAAAATGCAAAGCAAGAATTAAGAACATGGTATTTTTTATAGGGGTTTCTAAATGTCAAGTTCTCAGTTTCAGAAAAATTTTGCAAAAGGGGGCCCTTAGTCGCGGCTAAAATTTTTTAGCAGGAGTTTTAATAATGCAGTGCAAGAATTAAGAACCTGGTTTTTTTAAATATGGGTTTCTAAATATCAAGTTCTCAGTTTCACGTTGTGCATCACTAATAGAATGAGTGCTCCAGTGCAAAAAAATTTGTTAAGACCAAAAAATAGCAGTTAAAAGTCTCAATTTTTCATGGGAGGGGAGGGTAAGTGTCCCTCTTGCCCCCTTGTGTGAGGGCACCAATGCCTTCTGCAATGCACTTCGGTCTGACACAGAATGGATACCTTATCACTAAAGACATTTTTTTCAGGGACATCTCTGCATATGATTGTACTTGGCCTTGCTATTAGTACTTGAACTCAGTATCAGTGCTGGCAAAATGGTCCCATGGCAAAAACCAAATGCTAAGTGGTACATGGGCATTCATTGTCAACTGTTAAGAGCACCATATTCAGCAGCTACAGAATAGTAGAACACCAATTTAGAAGAAAACCTTTTATATCCATGTCATGTAGACTCTTGATTTATAAACTGTATAACCATAAGTAGAACTGTTTTGAAAATCTCATTTTGAAGTAGTAATAATAATAATGATAATAATAATAGTAGGCCTAATAATAATAAAAGTAATAATAATAAGTAATAATGTAATAGTAGTAATAATGCCCATGACCGTTGACTCCAGAACAACAAAGCTTTTATTAGTGTTTTTAAAGCCTGAGGGATCATAAATACCTCGGGTGCTAAAAACATTTTTTTTAAAATTATAATTACGACAATTTATAAGGCACCGTAACAAAGTAAAACCTCTTGTTCATTCACACGAAAATCTAGCAAAGTTTTTAAATTCCTGCCTACCCTGGTACTTGGTACTTAGCACGCATCATATATAGGACAAAGCCCGTTAGCTATCAACACTGCAATGCAATTACAGCTGTACATGCTTCAGCCAAAAGACTTTGATCCTTATTTGCAAAGTGATGAAATCTCTGCATCTCATAGGTCCGCCAGCAAATGACTGGAGCCTGGTTGAGTTGAGACTTGAGAACTGTCTGAAACGCAATAACTTAGGCGGTGAATCTGGTGATACCTGTAAGTCTGGTGATAGACTCAGGAAATTGGTAACAGGAGTCACTGCAGAATCTATACCAATAACACCATAATTAGAATAAGTTATAGTTCTGTAACTTATATTCTAACTATGTTTCGTTGGTTTTATTCTAATGAGTAACCACTGCACCAGAATTGAAAGAGTGATAGTGCTCAGAATCATCAAACATGCACCCCAAGTCGAACAGATACATCTGCAAGACAGTAACATTGAAGTTGGAAGAAATGTCCGTCCGTCTGTCTGTCCTCCTTCTTTACATATACAATTATACATGTAGATAGGCTATACATTAATACGGTATTACCTCCATTTAAAAATAGACATCCTGGCAGGGTTTAATAAGCATAATAAAGGCACAGATTCTAGAGATGAAACAATTATTTCAAAGTGGATATGTGTAATGTGTCAGTTTGTCAAGATACTGTCAGCCACAGACAAAATCAGACGAACAGATCTCAAAGATCTTGTACTACTGGCGCCACCTATGCTATGTAATTACACCCTCTGACCAACCACGTAAACCCTGGAATGCAGACAACGAACAACTGCCCACAAGAGAAGGACTGACTGAAAGCGGTGAGAAGAGAGAGAGAGAAGATCTTTGTTGTTGAAGAAAGGACAAAACTGACAAACTGATAAGCTACACCAACAGTGATGGATCTTGTCAGTGGGAACGATTGAAACGACAATCAAGCAATGCAGACTTCTGAGGCCGGTAAGACAGACTCTGGCGTAGACGTGGAGATGGCTGATAAACGGCACCGAGCAAGATACAGTTACTAGATTGAATAGAAAGCACACATCCGACGCCGTGGTGTGTGATGGACTGTACTAGTTGTTGCCCACTGGTCCTCGGTATTAAGGCTGCTCCCCTATATTAAAGATGACAGAATCCACAGTAGACGCACTCATCATTCTGAAGGACCACTCCCATAGATGTCAAACAACTGTCCTAGAGAGCCACTGAGGGATGCCTCTGTTTATTAGATCAACTTTTTCACCAGTACTTAATTATTACAGTGGTATGACAATTGCTCTCAACCTTCCATTGGTAAAGTCTTGAGTGGACAAGCTTTTAGCTCAACCTTTTACAGGATCTGGCAGAGCATTTTTTACTCACAAAGTCAACCAAAAACTCATCCTTCAATTAAGAGACAGCTTAAAATTCGGCTTCAACTTTTGACTGTTCAATGTCTTTCACCTTAGCTACTGTATGCAACTCCAATTCGATTCAAATAGGCCTACTGACTTCTTTTGTTATTTATTGCAACGAATCACAGTAATTATGATGATGATTAGTACTTCAATTACAATGATTTATAGCTATTGCGGCAAATATATTAGGCCTACAATCATAATTTTATTGGTGTCTACTATGAGTAGTAAGCTTATTCATCATTATTATCATCAGCATAAAAGACACCAACACTTTCATATGATTATGATTATCATCATTATAAATTTGTAAAATTAACAGCAAGTAACAAAATCATCCAGATTAAAAAGTTTAACTAATAAGAAAAGTCATTCTTCCTTCAGCCATCACGCCATAGGCTACTGATGCACAGTATGAGTGCCTTGTAAGATTTGACAGCAGCACAAAAATAGGTTTCTGGCGTTACAAATTAAGACCTTATAATCTGCCCAACGTCAGAACTCCCCCCTCGTCCCAAAACCTCAGAAATTCATAACATCTGTGAGAACTTAATACTTAACCACAGAACACTGCTGCTCATCTCAATTCTTTACAGTTGCCACACCTTGCTATAATTATAGCAAGCAGAGTATAGGATGATACTTTCGCATCCATCTTGGTGCTAACCTGTCTGCCTTCAAGCCCTTCATGACAGGCGCTTTTCTAAAGACAACAGTATGTTTCTCTAAACACTATGCCCTGAGTCAGTAATCTACAGAGTGCACTAAGTAAATCTTTCATTTTATTGCATTACGGTTTTCCAATAATGGTTTAACTCCAAAATGGCTCAAATTTCACAGTTAAATGCTGAACAAAGTAATTAGAGGGAACTGCATTCCAAATGCTTTTCTAAAATGGGGTGGGACTTAATTTCTTCAACTTCCTTCTTCTGCAACAATCTTTATACTAACTATAGGCTAGCTCAGTCTATCCTCATCATAAATCTCCAGCTTAGGCAAAACAACAACTTCAACCTTGGACCATAACAGTGTTTATCTTATTCTTCTTGTACTATGAAACAACTCAATATTCCCATCCATATTTTTGATAAATTCACATGGCATGCCATAAAAGCTGTTTTCAGACTGTTTTCTCATTTGCAGTCCACAAAACTAAGAAATGAACTGCAGTTTTTTTAAAAACAGTCTGTTCGTTGAATTAAACGGGCTTGAATTTCATACCCACGGTAGACTAAAGTAGTAATAACTCATTTATTACCCACAGCCAGCAGCAGCAGCAGCAACCCCGGGGCTGGAGCTATTACCCTGAGGGCTGAAGATGGATAAGACTGAAGCACAACAGATAACTCAAATCAATCATCCACAACCTTTCCTCTGGTGTCACATATGTCTCAGGATGAACTGTCACAACTTCACACGGAGATCATTATCAACCACCATAGATTGATTGATCAACAATCTTCAATCACAGCAATCAATCGATCTTTCAACCTCACAATCAAATCAATCAACAATCAATCACAACAACAATTAGGCCTAATCAATATACAATAATTAATTCGACCTATAGACAGGGCTTAAAGTGTGGCAGGACGGCCATGGATGGCGTCCAGGCACTTATTCTCAAATTTCTATGCCGTTCTGCCACTTATTTGGCAAGCACACCTGAAAAGGACACTTCTTTTTTTACACTTTGAGCACCTTTGTTGTCCGACCTCATTTCGCATACCCTTGTCCATACGAGTAGAAATTCTGTCTGTATGGACGAAATTGGACAATATTAATTGTGGTAGGCTAATTCTTTGAGCATTTTGACGTCTCAAAGATATCGACCAGCTTTGTTAATTTGGCACAAAAAACTTCTGGATGCGGAACGGCCAAGCTTCAAACAGATGGTGCTGAGCGGATGCACGAGATGAACTTACTTAAGACCCGGTACAATAGTCGTCTGAAAGCACAGGTTCGAACCCGCAAGGCAAGCGTTCAAACGAACCGGCTACCGTGGTAATAAAACGCTGGACTCGGACGTGACCTCTCTCCACTCTTTGGCGGACTAAGTAGGGCCAACTCTCTTCTACTATCAAACTGACCCCGTATCTCAAAACAGATTATCGCGTAAGTGTATTTCGGCGCGGATCCTCTGGAGGAGGGAATAAACTTACTTAGAAATAGACTCTGTTTTAGAACAAATTCGCCCTCGCAGATTGCATTCTAAAACAGCCTCTCGAGTCTCCGGGGAGACCTTTCATCTACCGTCGAAAACTCTCCTCGGGAAAACTTAATTCTTTGAGAAACACAGTCACTTTTGTTTGAAAGTTTATGATAATGTTTTAAGCAGGTGTATATTTTCTAACGTCACTGACAACTATTTTAGTCTTTTTAAACCACAATGTCATGGATTACAATAGTGACATAAAATGTGTGAGTGAAACTGAAAAAGAAACAGGGAGACATTAGCCTATTGCAATCGGAAAAGGCTTTGTTTTTAGGCGACTAGGCCCATAGGCCTATTAGGCCTATGACCAGTGACCACCGGACCATCCGAATAAGGTTGGCCTTGAACTTTATGCCAGATGTCACATTTCATTAATTAGGAAGATCTTAGATCATGTCGCAGTAATTAGAAGCCCGTGGTTCTGTCCAATTTGACTCCGCAAGATACGCAGGCAGACTAGACTAGTGAGATCTTTATTAGTTCTTTTCGTCCACTTCTCACTGTAACCGTCTATCTACAGATACTAGGTAGGCATAAAATGTATTTCTGCCTGTAGCCAATGTCTGTAGCCTATGTCTGCAGCTTTATGTGAATCCGAACATCAATTTCGGCTGACCGCGCACGGCATTTCTACTGCCAGCTCGCAATGTCGCCATATTTATAAATGGCCCAATAACGTTGCTACAATAATTTCACAGTCATTCCCTCACCTACATGCGTACTCGTTCATTCATGCACAATACGCGTAGGCCTATTACTAGTAGGCCTTACGTTCGGCTTTGAATTCAGCGCTTTGATTGTCACGGTGAGAAGTGGCTTCGATTTTTAAAATAATGTTTGTCTAGCTGTCCGCTGACAATAATAGCCAAACGATGGAACCAGACCAGCGTATTAATTAATAACTACGACTTATTGATTATTAATTATGTCTTGGCCGCAGAACATGCGCGAATGAGGGCTGTGCGTAGCGTAGACCTACGCTGTTGGCCTGCCAATACAACCGGCCAGTGCCAACGGTGACGTCAATTGAACTGAAGTAGGCCTGCATGCAATGTCTCAATTATAATTATTATAAGCTCAGAGATTTCTTGGTTTTGGCCTTGGTAATATTCCAGCATCATTGTTTATTGTGCTCACACACATAACTTATAATCGTTTTCTCTTATGATATAGTATCATCGAAAACAGATAACAATGGAAAACTACTTAGGCCTATGCAAGGAAATACAAAACAG
This sequence comes from Lumbricus rubellus, assembly GCA_945859605.1. Taxonomy (NCBI): domain Eukaryota; kingdom Metazoa; phylum Annelida; class Clitellata; order Crassiclitellata; family Lumbricidae; genus Lumbricus; species Lumbricus rubellus. The sequence continues at coordinate 26,645,927 of OX243814.1, forward strand.
GTCTATTGAAGCCTTATGAAAGCGAATAAGGCCGAATGACTTGCAGTGACCTATTACACGAATAAATCTATAAAAATCTTTTCTCGCATTTGCTATAGCATCTTTTCTAACTTTCTACTCAGAAGCGCTCCAGACTATAGCGCGGACGCTGCATCGGAGTTTTCACGCCGAATGCAACGACTCTAATAGTTTCGAGGAACTTAACATGTCCGCTATATGCTATTCCCAGTAGACCTATTTCCATCACAGTTACACTGTTTTCTGTTGCGAATCGATAGAATTTTCATGGGGGAACCAAAGACAATGCCCAGCTGATCACTTGTCCGTCTAACAATCGTCCCAAATATTAGCCGATATGGACCAAATCTTCGCGTTTCAATGTGCAGCTGGAATTTGCCCTGACCTGCAAAACGGTTATAAGTATAATTTGGAAGCTTTTGACCTTTTCTTTTCTTCCCTCGCCGGTCCAAGTTCGAAATCTACTTCGGCCGCAGGCAGTGCCATTAGCAGACAATGCATTCCTGCAAGACGGCGAAAGAAAAGCAGAAAGCTAATCTGAGAACTGTAGCGATAAGTCTTCTAATTATAGTCTGCATGGTCTGACATTGGAATTGCTGCTTCAGTCTGAAAATGTTTTTAATAAGTAAAAGTTTAGATTGGGTTTGATAAATAAATTCAGTAGCCTGCCGTGATTGTATTTGACTATCAATGAATGCCAAAGAGTCGCTGCAAGGTACTAGTTTGTCCTGATAGCCTACATGAATTATAGGCTATATGCAGTATACAGTCAAATTGATTTTTTCTTTTAAAATCAATGTTACAATTATTATTGTCATTTTCTTTGTCATTGTTATTATTGTTGTTATTATTATTATGATTATGATTATTATGATTATTATTATGATTATTATTATTATTATTATTATTATTATATAATTATTATTGCATACAGGTTCATTCGTTGTTTCATTATTTGTGACTGTAATTAATATTTTGTTATTCTCATTGTTGTTCTTTATGAATTAATAATTTTGTTGTTCTTTCAATGCCTCTAGTTTCCTTGATTAGGCTACACATGACGTGCACTCAAGACTACAGAATAGGCCTTTACCTAAAGTCCCACGAAATGGGAATTCTCTTTCGCCTATAATTCTGGGCAAGCTGCAACACTGAGCTTAGCATTGTCAACATTTTCAGGTATAGTTATTATTATTATTATTACTATTATTATTATTATTACTATTTATTATTATAATTATTATTATTATTATTATTATTATTATTATTATTATTATTATTATTATTATAAGTAGCAGTAGTAGCAGTAGTAGAAGTAGCAGTAGTAGAAGTAGTAGTAGTCGCAGCAGTAGTACCGGTAGTAATATTTTCATTATTATTATTAGTAGCAGTAGTATTATTAGTATTATTATCATTTTTATTTCAAAGATCAAATTGTGCCTTTGCATAAGACTAATAATTCATCTTATAGATTTAATCTAGCCATTATTTATGCAGATCTAAATTAACTTCCAACAATGGATTAAAATTCACTTGAATGAAACTACATATAGGCCTACTTTAGGCTATCGAAGAAAAGCATATAATTGTACAGTACTATAAAGATACCAGATCCAGATAATGTACTTGAACCTGTATAATTATTTACAAGCATATTGTTGGTATGGCACGCCATAGTAATTACGTTATAGACCTATATGAGGCAAACGCCCTGTATGCACATAACTGCCTTATTTAGTCGTGGTTGGATTGGGAGTGCTTCTAAGTAGTTAACCTTGAAGGGGCACTATAAAAACTCCTTAATGACAATATAAATATCTATGTTTGTATATACGTCGTGTACAGTTACAACATAGGCGCCGAGTTGACCCGAAGAGTGGGGGTGCCCAAAGGAATGTGAAAAAACGCGCGCGCGAGCGCGTGAAAAAATTTTTGACCCTTTTTTATAGGACACTTATTGAAATCACCACTGTCTATAGGCGGAGACCTGGTCCTACTTTGAAGGGACGAACTTGAGACCAAAGGATGATCGCCGAGAAGCACAGCGCCTAGCAGGGAAGGGATTTGGGAAGGGATGTGCTCCTCTCCATTTTGGATTTTTTGTTATTGCCACACTGCGATAGTAGCATCTTATAATTATAGGCTCTCATTTTGACGTCATGACATCCTTGTCAAAAATTTCCTATTATCTCATTGCTTAAAGAAATGATTTAAAACTTCAATAAAATAATGTTCTTCCGAATTAAAGTTTTTTGATCATTCTTTCAATTTCTTTGTATTTCATGTAGCCTACTACTCTTGGAATCCGCACAGAAGAAAAGCACAATCTTCGTATGCATGGGCGTCTTGGAGCACTCTCTCCCAATTAGGTCAACAGACTCAAATTTTGCACAAGAAATCAAACAATTAGCCACTATTAGTGAGCCAATATTAACACTGTGGAATAGTTTTTCAAATAGTCTTTCAAGTAGTTTTGAAAGACAAAATATTATCCCGCTTTTATGATGCTGGGAGGTGACTCTCGAGCTGTGATGAACATTATTGAGCATGTATACAATATAGGCTAGGCCTAAAGAAACAATGTCATTCAAATTGTCGCCTTTCTCCGTAATAAAAAAATTACGGAAGCGGATCGAATAAGAAGGATTTCGGGGTTTCCTAGTTAGTACATTGTATTCGCTGATCGGCTGAGAACCAATGGAGTTCAGACTACCTGATGGGGTAAACGTGTAAAACTGGAGTAATTGTAAGGTAGAATAACTGAGATTTTAAAAAGTATATTAAAGATGGAATGATTTTTACTGATAAGCAATCCCAACAGAGAAAATATCTTAAAAGCACATCTTGCCGGCTGATTTCAGGTGGTGCCCATGCATAGGCGGGCCTCGCATGAACAATTTCTGGTGGTGCTGAGCACTCACGGGCCTCGCAGAGTCGGCGCCCATGGTACAGTATACACATAATATGTGCATATATGTATGTATATATATATATATATATACTTGTCGTGGTTATATTAAATGATTATCAAATTAAACACTTGCTATGCATGTATAATTATTAATTATAGGTAGAAGTTAAGCTAGGCAATTTAATTGGCGAGTTTAGGTAATATGTGTGGCAACATATAAAATATTAATACATAAAACCAATGACTGCAGCTAAGCGTAATAACGAGTGGACAAGGTACCATGACAACAAAGGATGCTAAGCCTATTCGTGATTGGTGCAAACTGGAAGCGAATGACGTGACGAGTTAAAAATGACGTCAGCAAAGTGGACGTTGAGTTTTTGACTCTCTATAGGTATATCTGAAAATGGTGGTTGTTTCGCTGCGGTGATCAATCCAAAGTTGTGATTTTCAGAGTAGAGACGAAGGTAATTGAACTGTTCGGACGATCAACCGATAGTTCAAAGTATTGTGCATTAAGTGCAACGCAATTTAAATGAGAAATTTGCGTTAGTACATAATAATCATCGTGTGAAGTGTGAGACACTTGCGAAGAAGACGAACTCTTAGGCAACAGTCTGAAGAGTCGTGTAATTTGAATCGGCTAGCGAACAGCTGATTCGGCGTGTGAAGTACGAGGGACGTTTGGTCAACTGGAGAGGAGCTGTGAGGTGAATGCGACGATTCATCTTGTGTGCAACTGATTCACGGCAAGATACGAGTAAGGCGATTGGTGTGGTTGCTTCCATGACTGCATTTCAACCGTCTGATCAACATTCTTGACTGCGACGATTGGACGACGGAGAGAGCCGAAGACATTCGAGTTCAAACAACTCGACAGATAAGCGCAAATATAATATTTCCTAAGTAACTCGCCACACTAGGTAAATAGGATTGTTATTTGTTTGTGCATATGAATGATATTGAATAACTTTATATTATATATATTTCATAAGAACTGAGAGTTTTGTTGAATTTGGAAGAATTTCTTGAGTAAGTTAAACCCAACCGATTAACCACTAGGATAATAAAGTGCCCTTTTACACGGGATACGACAACTATGGGGGCTCGTCCGGGATATTAAAACTGGATTTTTAACTAACACTCGAAATATCAACGAACAATAATCTCAAGTATTGAAAATGTATAGTTTTAAAGTTATCGCTTTTGCGATTGCGAAAGAACGACTTTATTGATAAGCGTTTACTCGATGCGATTTGCTTAACCTCGCGTAACCATAGAGTACGCATTTCAAGAGGGAACATTTTATTAATCTTGTTTAAGATTATCTTTTGAAGAATTTAATTCTTGTATAGCGAAAGCTATTGGGAAATACTTGTTAACTGAGTAAACAAGTAAGTAGACCATGTCGTCATTTGGAGAACATGAACAGTGGGTTAAACTCGCTAAAGAGATGGGAATGGAAGGTGATGAGTTGAAGACGTATGTGCGTGATAGACAGCAGGAAGCAAGAGACGACAGACTGCGTGAACGAGAAGATCGAAAACTTAAAGATGAGGCCGCGGCTGCAGAAGTTAAAGCAGCCAGAGTACAAGAGTTAGAGTTAGCAAAAATAGCGGATGCTAGGCTTGAACGGGAAAGAGAGGCGAATGACGCCAGAATTGAAAGAGAGGCGAATGACGCCAGAATTGAAAGAGAGGCGAATGATGCCAGGGTTCAACGAGAACGAGAGGCGAATGACGCCAGACTGGAACGGGAAAGTCGTGAGAATGAGGCAAGATTGGTTCGTGAAGCGGCCGAATGTCAAGCTAGGAGAGAAATGGATCTTGAGGTCAAGAAGCTTGAGTGTGAATTGAGGATGAGAGAAATTGATTCTCGGAATAATCAGAATCGTGGTGAGGCCACATTCACAATGGTTGGTGATGGTTCATATCAAGGAAACAGTAACCATAACAGAGGAATGAAAGATATAAAATTCCCTGTATTCAATGAGAATAAAGATTGCTTGGATGCATATTTATTAAGATTTGAAAGGACATGCACGGCATACGAGATAGCAACAGAGAATTGGTCTCTGATGCTAGCCAAGCATCTTGAAGGAAAAGCGTTAGAGGTGTATCAAAGAATGTCATCTGAGGAGACACAAGATTACGAGTGTTTGAAAAGACATCTGTTAAAAAGGTTTCAATTAACAGAGGGTGGATATCGTAACAAGTTTAAGATGAGTAAAATGGAGTCAGGTGAAACACCTACAGATTTTGTGCATAGATTGAGGAGATATATGCAGCAGTGGCTACTTCAAGCTGGATTCGAGAAAACCTACGAAGGAATGGAGAACTTATTATTAAGAGATCAGTTCTACCTTACGTGTAGCAATGAACTTAAGATGTTCCTCAAAGAAAGAGGCAAGATGAGTCTAGAGGACACATTAAACTGTGCCGAGTCTTATATCGAGGCGCACGGATATAAATACACAGAAAGTAATCTAAGGCCTCCAGTGAAATTCAGTAACGAAAGGCCGAATGTGAAACCGTTCGACGATAAATCAAGAGAGAGGTTTAATGGAAACATAAATAGAGGACGAGGAGACATGAAACAGAACAGGGAGACGAATCATAATGGAAGTATGAATAGAGGATTTAGTAGAGAAAGAGAACAGGCGGCTGAACATAAGATAACTTGTTTCTCATGTGGCCGAACCGGACACAAGTCATATGATTGTTCACACAAACAAAAAGGAGTTGTTAAACATACTGCGGCGGCTATACAAGTATATGAGAATAGGGCGTACAAGATAGCGCAAGCAAATGAAGAGTTGAAACTAAATGAAGTTGAAAAAGAGGAAGAACGTAAGAAGGAATTACCGATACAGTTGGCAGCAAGTACAATGGTTACTGATCGGAGAGATGATGGCGATGACCTTGAGAATAAAAATGAAGGTCAGCTAAAGGTGAACGGTGTGAATGCCAGTTGTCTATATGACTCTGGGTCAAGCACATGTATTGTCAAGAGATCGCTGGTAAATGATGTTGATTTCACGGGAAGAGAAGCCCAATGCATATTAATCGATGGGACATTGAGAAATTTTCCGACAGCAAAGGTTAATATTGAAAGTGAGTATTTTACAGGAAACGTTGAAGCAATGGTGATGGAAGAACCGGTGAAACCAGTAATTATCGGTAGGATGAAGGGACTAAAATATCTGGTAGTGAAAGAAACTACAGATAACATGATAAACTGTGATCGGAGTGATACAGATGATAACGAGAATAGAGAGGATAGATTGAAAAAGATTCAGAAATCTTTAAGTGTTGAGTCACAAGGACAAAGTGACAAAAAGAAAGTTCATTTTGCGAGTGAAGTCACAAGTGAATTAAATGATGATGTAACGGATGACGTCATAGAGAGTGATGATGTGTGTCAAACGACAGCAGCAGTTGAAACCAGAGCGGAATCAAAGAAAGTAACAAAATACAAACAGTTGAAAGTTACTGAGATGCCGGATTTAAATGTATCAACAAAAGAAATTAAAGAGTTACAAAGCAAAGATGAGACTTTGAAGAAGTTTTGGGATAAAGCAATTGATTGGAGTGGTGATGACAGTGTAACAGAAAAGGTTCTTTATGTGAAAAAGAATGGATTATTGTATAGAAGGTTCAAAGAAATATCGAAAGATGATGCGAAATGGCAGTTAATGGTCCCGAAGGAACTTAGAAATAAAGTGTTAGCCGTGGCCCATAACTCGCTATTGTCAGCTCATCTGGGCATGAAGAAGACCTTTGATAAAATTGTGAATGAATTTTATTGGCCATGGATAGGACCAGATATTAGAAGGTATGTCCTGAGCTGTGATATATGCCAAAAGTCGGTGGACGAAAAGGTGAATTATAAAGTATCACACTGGAGTGAGAAAAACAGAAGAACGAATGAGGTTCGGTATAAGAAACACAATGGTTGGCCGTATGGGCCAAAAGTGAAAAAGAATTTCAAACATGAACCGTTTAAAGTAATAGAGACTCGAGATAGATACATGATCTCAAGGAATAGATGCGGGTCGAGTAATATTGATGAGAATGAGAAGATGTATGGAAGACATGTTGATTGGAAGAATAAGGAGAATAATTACAGGAGATGTGAGGTCCAATCTAAGAGACAAAATAGATGGATGAATGGAAGATGCATAGATGATAATGAAGTGATTAGGAGAAATGTGAGTTGGAACGAGAGGAATGTAAACAATGATAATATGAGAAATTATCAATATAAGTCGAGAGAGTTTAATAGGAACAATAGAATAGACAGTGATAGGTCTAGTAGATTAAATTGGAGAGACAGATATGATAGTAACATAGTTGAAACAATGGGAAAGTGTTATGAGAATAAACCATGGTACAGAAAGACCAATGGTAATGAATCTGTAAGGGAACAGAGAGAAACTGGTGGAGTGCACCATGATGAGAATAAGTGGAGAGATAGAACATGGAATGACAGAAGGTGGTCATATCCTGTAGATGTTGTAAACAAAGGAGGTAATAGTGATAACTATTATAGGAGAGAAAATGAGTCACTGAAAGGAATCAGATGGAAGACTTATGGAGATATAAATAGGTACAGATGCGAAGAAATGAATAATAGGGATTCAGAGATCCGAAATGGTAGTACATTGAATACGATAAGAAAGCCAGAAGTAAAACATGGGACTCATGTGTGGACCAGACGAGTGGTCAAAACAAGAGAAGAATAGATGTAAAAGTGAGTTGATAAGTGTGTATATAGGTAGGGTGGATAGTTAAGAGGATTGTAAATAAATAAAAGTTGAGTTTAAGTTAAGTTGAGTTGTTTAGTTGAGCAGGTGTGAAATTTAAGAGTAGTTGACTAAGTGGAATGCATAGTCAAATAGTGTAGTGATATAGTAGTAGGTGAATGAGTAGTTAAGAAGTGAAACAGAAATTAGTTCATGTGAGTAGTATATTGTTATTTGAGTGTGTTGTGATTCAAACATTCATGTGAACAAGAAATTAATTCTGCACAATGAGATGAGAGTGAATCATCAATTTATAATAAAAAAGAACAGTATTGATTAAGTAGACGAGTTTTATTTAATGAGAGTTGATGTAGAAACGTCAGCATACATATCGGCAATAATACATGACGATAAAGATGGTGAGAATGAAGAGGAAGAAATATTGAGTTTATATGTGAGTAAATAAAAAGAATTGATGGCACCGTTGAGCGACTTGACTAAAAAGTTAGCTCCTAACAATGTTGAATGGAACCAAGAGTTAGGTGAAAGTTTTAAGCAGTTGAAAGAAGCACTAGCTAAGACACCAATCCTTAGGTTACCAGACTTGGAGAAAGAATTTATAATACAGACAGATGCATCAGGAAAAGGGATAGGTTGTGTTCTTATTCAACAATATGAAGGAATAAACCATCCGATTGCATATGCAAGTAGAAAATTGTTGGAAAGAGAGATGCGATATTCAGTTGAGGAAAGAGAATGTTTAGCCATAATGTGGGGAATCAGTAGATTTGATCGATATTTGTGTGGAAGAGAGTTTGTGATCGAGACGGACCACTGTGGACTACAGTATATGAAAGAAGGGAGGATGAAGAATGCAAGAGTCATGAGGTGGAGCCTCGCCCTTCAAAATTATTGTTTTACAATACGTTACATTAAGGGATGTAATAACGTAATGTCCGATTATTTAAGTAGAGGATTGACCTAAGATTTAAGTAAATCAATGGTGATACTATAGGTAGATAAGAAGTAGTTGTGTTAGGTTGTGATGTTGTGTAAAGTAGTATAAGCATAGGCATAAGCAGTTATTGTAATTTGATAATTAGATAAGTTGATAAAGCCTGTGTACAGACTTTTGAAGAAAGGGTATTTGTCGTGGTTATATTAAATGATTATCAAATTAAACACTTGCTATGCATGTATAATTATTAATTATAGGTAGAAGTTAAGCTAGGCAATTTAATTGGCGAGTTTAGGTAATATGTGTGGCAACATATAAAATATTAATACATAAAACCAATGACTGCAGCTAAGCGTAATAACGAGTGGACAAGGTACCATGACAACAAAGGATGCTAAGCCTATTCGTGATTGGTGCAAACTGGAAGCGAATGACGTGACGAGTTAAAAATGACGTCAGCAAAGTGGACGTTGAGTTTTTGACTCTCTACAGGTATATCTGAAAATGGTGGTTGTTTCGCTGCGGTGATCAATCCAAAGTTGTGATTTTCAGAGTAGAGACGAAGGTAATTGAACTGTTCGGACGATCAACCGATAGTTCAAAGTATTGTGCATTAAGTGCAACGCAATTTAAATGAGAAATTTGCGTTAGTACATAATAATCATCGTGTGAAGTGTGAGACACTTGCGAAGAAGACGAACTCTTAGGCAACAGTCTGAAGAGTCGTGTAATTTGAATCGGCTAGCGAACAGCTGATTCGGCGTGTGAAGTACGAGGGACGTTTGGTCAACTGGAGAGGAGCTGTGAGGTGAATGCGACGATTCATCTTGTGTGCAACTGATTCACGGCAAGATACGAGTAAGGCGATTGGTGTGGTTGCTTCCATGACTGCATTTCAACCGTCTGATCAACATTCTTGACTGCGACGATTGGACGACGGAGAGAGCCGAAGACATTCGAGTTCAAACAACTCGACAGATAAGCGCAAATATAATATTTCCTAAGTAACTCGCCACACTAGGTAAATAGGATTGTTATTTGTTTGTGCATATGAATGATATTGAATAACTTTATATTATATATATTTCATAAGAACTGAGAGTTTTGTTGAATTTGGAAGAATTTCTTGAGTAAGTTAAACCCAACCGATTAACCACTAGGATAATAAAGTGCCCTTTACACGGGATACGACAATACTGTATATACAGCCTACAGGATAGGATAGGATAGGCCTAACCAATATCTTAGCTTTTAAGCTTTTAGGCCTATAATTATATTTCTCCATTACATCTCTCAAATGTCTAGATTATTCATGGCTCCAATGGTATCAACAGTGCTGTCTACATGCTTAGTTAGAGTACTTTGGTGGACCGACAAGCACATAACAGCCCCTCAAATACCAAAATTTCATACAGGTAGGCATGCATACAAACGACAGACAGACACATAGACAAACAGACAGACAGACAGGCACATAGACAGACAGACCTAAAGGTAGATAGACGGACGGACACAAACAGGGGCGATTCATGCGGAGGACAGATTCGATGATGATAAATAATTATTGTGTCTGCTTAATAAGATGATTCAAGATGCTAGATCTATGCGCCAAGTGGCTTATGTAGTTTGTCTGTCGACCGTCGGGGGGCGCTTCACTTCCGCTTCACAACAACGATTCATTAAAAGTCCTGCAAGACCAAGGAACGTTTAGTTTATACACAGAACTGGAAACTCAATACAATGATTAAGTTGTGTCCTTAGTTTTTGGACGATAATAAATGGAGTTCCGGATAATTTCACATCTGGTTTGCATAAAAAATTAGGCTATATGAAAATCTTTTGATCTATTACACTTATGAAGACGAATTGACGAATAATAAGACAATGATTGCAAAGTAAAATTGCATTTGGTGATTGAAAACAATCTTTATTTAGGCTATTAGAAACGAAATTATAGGTGGGGCGACATCTAACGTTGAGAGTCAAATTGGACACACAAATTTCACGAGTAGTAGTAGTAGTAGTAGTAATAAGAAGAAGAATATAGCTATCAGTGCCGCTTCTGCGGCCGTCTCTAGGTGTCGCTGTCTGTGTTTCTGTATGTCTGTTTGTTCGTCTACGCCTGTTCGTCTCTTGTTTTCATTTCGCTTTGTAGTATGTGAAATAAAGATATCTTAGTTCCTGAGCCATAACTTTCAACTCGAAAACTTGGCAACTTCAATTAGAGTTGACGGTTATGGTCCAACGGCTCGTTTATAGACTAAACTTTAGTCCATTGTTTAGTCCTTTCGAATAGGCCTTAACGAAGCCCTCTGGTCTTTCACTCAAGGGCCTGGACGACGTGAGAGGCTTGTGAAGACGACATCTCTGTGATCGTATCTGTGGGGCTACATGAGATAATATTCGTACCGAGTGTCAGGCCTTTGGGGAGGGGAGAGGAAGGGACCAGGGTATTCGCATCCCTTCGCTCCCAACCCCCGCAGACAAACAAACCGAAATTCGACGCCAGTGCCTCAATCAAACAGAAACACTGTCTAACCTGCAATCAAATTTAATTGAGTAGTATAATAGCCGGGCCTATAATTAATAATAATATTAGTAGTAGGCCTGACCAGAGTTCAACGAAGTCATTATGTTGTCTGCCTGTCTGATCGCTGATCTTATGATCTTACCTCGTCCCTTTTATAATGGCTTTTAAATATAGGCCTGAGTAAAAGTTAATGATTTGTAGAACGTGTGTGCATTATGTATAGGCTATTGTATATGTTTTATATGTTTAGTTGTGTACGTATATGCTAACCGCATTGAGTAGACCTACGTATAAAATTATAGCCTACGCACGCTTATAGGCTAGGTCTATTATTTTGGATATGCCACGTATATACAAAAGACCTATCTATGAATGTAAATGTGCGTATACGCGATATGCCTACTCAGCCCTACTGGCATGTTAACGTCGCTTGCTTGTAGCATCAGACTGAGGAAGTTGGTAACCGTTAACGACCGGCTGGATGAGCTTTGTAGGTAAGCCTAGCTAGTGTTGCTGCAGCAGCAGCTGCGGTCCCTGATAGACGTTGACAAGAGACTGGTTCCGTGGCGGTTCCTTTGCCCGGGATGAGTAACCAGCTAGCCGACTATTAATGTATTAATGCGGCGTCGCCAATTGACATCAACCAAGACCAGAGATTGCGACGACTGATAACAACGTGCATATTTACACTAAACTGAAATCCCAGTACGACCGCCAAGTATTTGCATCCATTCATACACTGCTTATGTCTACTGCTAATATTACAGACTATATATATACATATATATATATACATACATATATACATATATACAGCACTGCCTTATATTTGAATATAAGCTTACGCAAGTAATCTGAGACTATAATAAAGACCTAGTGCTTTAGTTTTATGAGGGATTAAAATTGTTTTTGCGGACACACATAGCCTATCTATGTATAGGCCTATGTGTGCATAATGTATATATATATATATATATATAATGTGTATATGTATAATGTGTATATATAATGTGTAATTGTGTATATATTATATACATGCGTAGATACTTGACCTGTGTAGATACTGAAAAGCGAGTTCATCTCGGTGTCAAGTAGACATTTTTGCTACGAACATGGGTCGTGTTCGACACACTGCCTTATATTTGATAATATACGCAAGTCATCTGAGACTACAATAAAAGACCGAGTGCTTTAGGTTTAAGAAGGATGACAAATGTTTTCGCGGATAGACTCCGATAGAGGACGCTGCGCAGTTATACCGTCATTGATAAGACTGTGGACTCCTTTTAAGTGAATAGTCATTGACAGCTTATCCTACCAACATTCAGCATACCACTTCCTGAAAGCTGACACTGGAGATTTCTGTAGTGGAGGGGTGGGAAGATATTGCCTGTGCGGCTCTGCCTGAAAAATCCTATTATTGGCGTCGTGCACTTAAAGGCCTAGTGGATAATTATGTCTCTCTACAAAAAAGCAGAGTTTTTGTTCTTGCGCCCACACCAGAAAAGAAGGGTCAGAGGGGAAGTGCCATGGACCCGTCGGGACGACCCGGCTAGTCTACTTTTTATGGGTCCAGGCTGGTATATGGTCCAGGCTGGTATATATATATAATATTATATATATATAATTATATATATATATATAAATCATTCACTATATGAATCTTTATATACAATCCTGAGTCTAATCTCCAAATTTATCGAGCGCTGCTATTGAATGCTAAGCGCAGGGCACCAACTTATTCACGAGCGCTGTGTCGTCCAGAGATCGAATGTCCAGTGGAGGTCTGTTGCCATTCGCATCCACCTCCTTAGGCCATTTCTACGTAGGCTTTCATGACTTCTAGACTTTAGGCTGAGCGACTATAACTGTTATCGAGTGGCACAATCATTTCGCGCCTCTTCAAAAACTGTCGGTTGAGAGCGAAATTCCGGGTCCTTTGAAATTATTATAGTTAGCACAATAGATCTAATGGTGCCACACATTGTTCTAAAAGGCTAAGCTTATATAATAGACTCACGCCTACGATTCGTATCTCTAACTTTTTCGAAACGTAATCAGTAGTTCATTAATTCATTCAAATATTTATAAAGCGCTTCTTCAAGGAAACTACTCAGATGCGCTCCCGACTCCAGCACGGCCAAACAGAACAGTTTTAAGTGCTTATAGAATGTGTCAGAGAGTGACTTGTAGTCTTGACTCTTAGAGTCCCTTTATATTATCTTTCGTCAGTTCTAATGGTTGTAGGCCTATTGTATTGCATTGCATTGTAGGCCTATTTGATTATTTAAATTTCTCGTAGCAAGTGTTTTTCAGAAGCGCTGAAAAGGCTGGATTAGTGTCGCATATTTAAGACAATTAAGCTACAATTTTATCCCTTCAAAACACTGTAGCTATACGAGGCTAGACGGTTGTAGTAGACATGCATTATTTCCCCACTGGACATCATAAAATTATCACACGGGACAAAGATGCTTCAAGCATAGGTCTATAGAAAGAAGTTTGTGTAGCCTAAAGAGCAACAATAATTATAGCCTATAATTAGTCTATGTTCTAAGAATCTAAGCATACTAATTAGGCTACTAATAATTTATAATTATTATATTTTTACTTTGAACAATGAAAACTCATTGTCCTCATACCGTAATAATTACGCCTTTGTACACAATTTGAACATCGGAAAAATAAAATAGAAACATAGGCCTACGTATAAATCTAATAGATTGTTCTAACCTCCAATTCCTTGACCGAGGCTTTGATTAACAAGTAGAAGGAGAAGAAGTATTCCGATCATAGCTGATCGAACTGATCTGATTGTGTGAGAAGAATTTCTGCTCCTCAATGTCTTCATGTCGTCTGTTTTGTCTCAACTGATTTCGAAGCAAGTCACTTCTTCTGTCTGTCTTCAGACAGCGATTTCAGAAAATATGATGATGATCTGCAACAATAGAATGGTACTTAGCATGCATCTGCTGCTTGTACTGACGACTCTTCAACGCCACTAAAATACAGTCAGAGATCATCCGATTCAAGAAGCAATTGAACTGGCGGTGGTCGATCATGTTGAGCCGCTGCTCCCAACTTCACCGCCAATTCATCCTCCATTGCATCGTGCGTCGGCTTCGGTTTCGTCCGAGCCATGCGCTCTGTTTGAAAAGCAACGCAGCGATGAAGAACGATTCTATCGAATGACGAGATGATAATCTATCTTTTAATGTGTCCAATTATCGGCATAAACCGTCTAGTTGTTTACACGTGCACGTCCAGCGCAGGCAGAGCGACAGAATGAAAATAATGACTGAAGCAGTTCTCTTCCGTCTCCGTCTCTGTATAGTCTATTCTCGTTTGCCGCGTGGAGCGCGGGCGCGCACTGAGCAGTATTTCTCCGATTGCCTGGCACCGATTCGTCCGCTGCAAGGCGAGTCAACGCGGATCAGTTGCCACAGACACGAATAAAGGCAAGTCTCGGTGTTCGCTAGCGATGTATACCAGGCATTACACTCTTCTACCGTCAGCTGGCCACTGTAGGCTAAGTCGCTGCTGTCACTTCTGCTATCGGTCTGCGACTAAGGAAATTCCAAGAAGACGGAGCGATAGAGAGATAACGACGCCCGACGCTAACAGACGGACGGTGGTGGTGGTAATCCAGGTGATATTAGCATCATCCCCATGTAGCCACCCGTCCGCCCTCGCCCTTGCTCCGGCTGGCTGGCTGCGGGGGCTGACAGGCTAGATGGATGGGCACTGCGGGCGAATCGGGTTTCACGCCACGACAGGGTTCCCAGCTGTGGACCAGGTCCTTGTAATCGGAGACCGTGTGTGCGTGGGGGTAGGTGGAAATGCCCGTATGAGAGACATGAAGAAGAAGAAAACGATACCGGACACTTGTTTGCCGATGCGATCTTTGATCTGAGAGCGATGTGAGCAAGCGCCTGTCAAGTGCTAATTGAAACGGACTTAAACTGTCGGTAGGCGGTGTTGGGTTCCGCGCCGAACATTGTCTCAGATCCCGAGTTCGCAGTAATTACAGCGCACAACCAACGTATATGTTTGCTGCGAAAGAAACGCGTAAAACCGTCAGTCGTCAGGAGTTAAAAAGTCGTTCAAATTGGCATCAAATTTGACTCTGCGACGAAACTTTGAGGGGGTAATATTTGAGCACACAGGATGTCCGTCTTTCGTTCACAGGCAAACCTATAGCGCCACTGGGCGGGGTGATTACACGCGGAGACTCTTCATTCTTTTATCTGACGTTGGGACAACATCAACAACAGCAGCTGCTATCGACGTGGAGTTATCTGCTGAAACATAATCTAGGCTAATTATTAGAGAGACGGTTTACAACGTGATTGCGCGTACACGATCGATGAAAAAATCGGTTGTTCAAGTGGCAAGTCCACGCTGGATTGATATCAGTTTATCTGGTTCGGCACTCGCGAGCAGCTGCCCAAAGTTGACCTGGAAGCCCGTGCCCTGGAATTCCCTGGGTTAGTTTGATTTTCATCCTCTGTCTGTGCGGAACCTTGGCTTTACCCTGGACCATGAGCTCAACTTCACTCAGCACATCCACCTACTCTGCCGTCAGGAGAATAGCCAGTCACTGGCAGTCAGGAGAAGATTCAGTCAAGCGAATACGCAAACTGCCTTTTCCATTTGAACTATTGTTACTTTTATTACTATCATAAATTTAATTTGCAGCCTAACTCGCGGAAATGTGAACCTTAAAGTTCTCTATCGCCAATAATTCCACAATATCCGTATTAGCGAGGCTGTTCGTAATTTACAGATCATGTGACTTGTCGTTGTTTATCGACATCATGTCACAACAAAGATGATTAGTGTCGCCTTCCTCATAATATCCAGGCTTGAAACTACAGGGAGTGTCCCCCCCCCCCCCGGAGTGTCGGAGTTAGACCATGTGACTGTGGAGCAAACAATATAAATAATAGGCTTATAATCCATACATTATGGCTACCAAGATTAGGCATATAGCCTACTCCAGTGGCTTGTTACATTGTTGCTGTTTAACGACACTGTCATTTTCAAAGATGATTAGTGTCGCGCCCTTCTCCTTTATCCAGGCTTGGGATTGGCACTGGCGGAGTGCAACCTGTGGCGGAGACCTGACTTCTCCAGCGGAAGGTCTTGCATATTATTATAAAGGCAAATGTTGGGGCTAATTATATGCAAAGCAAACTCCACCACTGGTTGTAGCCTCGATAATGGAGGAAGGCGACACTAATCATCTTTGATAGGACAGTGTTGTTAAACAGCAAACAAGACTCAAAAGACTTAGTATGCAAAGCTATATGCCCTAGGCCCCAGGGTGAGAATTGCCGGGGGGGTTGGGGGGGTTCAACCCCCCCAGTCTTTTTTAGAGCCCCATGTTAAAGTATGTTTTTCATACCCCAATTTCAAGTTTATCATAGGCCAACCCCCCCAGTTATTTTTCCACAATTCTCATACTGCTAGGCCCTAGGGCCTAGAGCAAAGAACTTCAGTCTTCAGCAATCAGCAGCTAACAAACCTTTTAGTAAATTTCCAAGACTCTTCATATACAGATGATTCGAACACAAGACGCAAAAGCCGAATTGTGCAACATTTAAGATGACGATAGCAAGGTACTGACGGTTCCGATAATGAGAATAGAATAGGCCCTTCTGTTTAAAAAGGTACGGAAATTACTATAAGACCTTGTTTGCACTGAATTCCTTTCCAAACGGCTAAACTGCATTCTGAATTTTCCAGCCAGTTCCAAGTCTCTTCAAGCGAGTTTCAACATCAAAACGTTGCACTCTGTTCAGAAGGGGTCGAGTTTCCTGGGCTACGGGAACCCGGTAGTCATGGCTGATTGGAAGACCCACCCACTAGACACCTGGAGTTAGGGACGGTCAAACTTTGATCCCCTTCAGGCTTTACTGAAAGGCTAAAGCTGCATGTTATCCGGAAATCATTGTGCTTAATTAATAATTACCATCAGAAGTCAGTTCCAGCCCTGAATGCACTGACTTTGATTAGCATAAGCCTTTCATCTGTGCTAAGCTTCTTGGTCAGCCAGCTAATTGGTAGGCTAATCTCTGATCTCGGATTTAAATGACCAATTCATACATTACATGCCTATAATTATTTATAGTATATGCCTATGCAGCTATTCAGATAAATAATTATGGCCATAGGCCTACAGATACAGTCTTACAGAGTCAATATGCATAGCTAAATTCATCCAGTGATATAACATCCCCCATTATGTATAATGCATAGAACTTGATAGAAGCCTATAATGTATTCGTATTGTGTCCTAGATTACAGATGTAACACGCCCAGCAGTGCTTAATTTCACAGAGGAATTGTGTTGACTATGTGTTAAAATCAAAGGCGTGTATCGACTGTAGCCTATCGTATCATATTACTAATCGCGTCGCATAATTCGCATTTGAAATCGATCAACGTATTTGCTCACAGCGTACCAACAACAGGCATAGCAATATTATTAAGGACTCTCTATAGATAAGCATCATAAGCGGCAACACGTACAAATAGGTCGTCTCACTCGTCTGACAGTGCGAGTCCCAAGCCTGAATAAAGGAAGAGGGCGACACTGATTATTTTTGATATGACACAGTGTTGTACAGCAACAACCGTAATGACGGATTATATGTAGGGCCTAGGCCTACAGCACAAACACTGGCAGAGGTTGCAAAGGTAAAGCGGAGACAATGTCTCGGCCATGATGGAATTATTGTCAATTTCTTTGTCAAGTGTGCATTTGTAATCGCAATCGTATACCTAATCTCCAAATTTCTAAAGCGCCACTCGAAAGCCCAGCGCAGGGCACTAGCTTATTCACGAGAGTGATGTCTGCCAAACCGGATGAATCCAGGGTCTTGGCCACTTTCAAGAAAAGCATTCTGTTAACTTAATACGAAGCTAAAGGTGTTGAACAAAGCGAGAGGCTGGCCAGTTGTTGATATCGAGTGTAAGATCATCAACCGTTATCGGTGGCATTGCCACACATCGACGTTACGTAGCCACAGCAGCCAGGTCTTTCCGCCGAAACCAAGGTTACCAACAGGGTGAACTGCTACTCCTTTCACTGCTGCCCTCTCGGGAGTCGAACGCTCAGCTGACCCCCAGGGCTTTTTTAAAGAAGTTTTTAGAACTGCACAGCCAACAATTTTAATCTAGTGTGGGGTTTGGGAAAATTTCTGACGACCTGATCACCTTTTTCCTTACGATTATCACTGCACAAGATTGCTTTTACAACTGCACAAATTCATTTACAACTGCACATTTTGTGTAGAACTGCGTGTTAAAAAGCCCTGGGCCAGCGGGGTTCGAGTCCGCTTTCTTAGGCTCTTCGTGCCAGTATGTCATCATTCAGCTATCACTCCGCCCCAACGCATACAAGTATGCATATAAATGATATAATTATATTATTTATATGCAAATATGTACATACATGCAGCCCGAGGATAAATTCAGAGGTAGTAATTAGATCTTATTGGGGGTGTCCTCTTCAGCCCTTCGCTGCCTGGAGTATTTCTCGTTTCCCGGGGCTGTCACGCTGAGAGCGACTCTTAATAGCTAGTGAGAGGCTCTTTATAAATTCACATATGCAATACAATGCAATACAATACAATGCAATGCAATACAATGCAATGCAATGCAATACAATACAATATAATTATACATTAATTACAACTGCAATATTCCTACTATATAGCGCATATTGCTGATTTGATTTGAGTTCCTTCTGTCTAATAAAGATCTAATCCTATACAACTTCTATAGCGCCACCGTAAGAAGCGTGTCTGGGTAATGGCGGAGTCGTAACCATGCACTGCTGCTGTAGATCATGATACCGTTGTACATACGGTATTGTTGGTGTTGAATGCTCTCTGTTTGTACCTATAGGGCCTACTATAGGCCTAATTCGATCTGCAGTGGCTGCTTTATTATGTAGATCATGTTAAAATTATTAATGAAGACTGGCAAACTGTCGCTCACATAAATATTTCATTAGCAGACGACTTAACAGCTGAACGCACGCCACAACGACACACACACACCCACACACGCACCGACGCACACAAGCACACATACATAGGGCCTACATAAATACACACGCACACACACACACACACACACACAAAAACAAATATACAGACGCGCGCACACGCGCGCGCGCAATCACACACACAAAATTATCTGATACGTGTGTTTATGCATTATAAATACACGAGCATTAATTTATTAATAGCCGTAACAGAGGTCTAGTTGCCTCGTCCTTCGCTATGGGTTTATACTCTATACTTCTATAGGCGTTCTCGTTCCCGGAGGAGGGGAAGGAGGAGGAGGAGGTCCTCCTTCTCCTCCTCCCCCTCACCGTGTTCGTCGCATTCTGGTGATTTGGCCAGAAATGGTCGTCGACGAATGTTGTGTTAGTGCTGGTAGTGGTGGTAGTGCTGGCGTTGGTGGTAGTACTGGTGGTGGCGGTGGTGATGCTGGTAGTGGTTGTGCTGCTGGTGGTAGTGCTGCTGGTGGTGGTGGTGCTAGTGCTGGTAGTAATGCTGGCGGTGGTGGTAGTACTGGTGGCGGCGGTGGTGATGCTGGTAGTGGTAGTGCTGGTGGTGGTAGTGCTGCTGGTGGTAGTGCTGGTGGTGGTGGTGCTAGTGCTGGTAGTGGTGGTAATGCTGGCGGTGGTGGTAGTACTGTACTGGTGGTGGCGGTGGTGATGCTGGTAGGGGTAGTGCTGGTGGTGGTAGTGCTGCGGGTGGTGGTGGTGGTGGTGGTAGTGCTGGTGGTGGTGTTAGTGCTGGCAATGGTGGTAGGGCTGGTGGTGATAGTGCTGGTGCTGGTGTTGGTGGTGCCATAGTTGTGTCGTGCCTACTGCGTCGAATCACTTGCCACCTCTCGATCATTCATTACCAGGTAAACAGATCAATGGTGCGAGTCAGGTGGTGGTGGTAGGTGGTGGTGGTCGGGTATACGAGGAGGATTAGAAGGAGGAGGAGGAGGAGGAGGAGGAAGAAGAGGCGGAGAAAGAGGAGGAAGAGGAGGAAGAGAAGACAAAAACGAGAGGGTGGTAGGGAAAAGAAGAATATGTAACAGGACTCAGATAAACGGAGAAAGGAAGAGGAATAGGATGCGACAATCGAAGACGAGAAGAAGGAGGCGGAGGAGGACGAAAAGGAGGAGGAGGAGGGGCAGAGAAGAAGGAGGAGGAGGAACATGGGAATAGAATAATATTATTATCGAACAGGACGTGAAAACGAGGAGGAAGAACAGACAGACAGGGAAGACTTGGACTAATTAGGCCGCCACATCGAGATTCGATGAAGACTGGCGTTCGAGACAGATCATAAATAATGATTAATTATTATAGGTTGCATGCACGACGTGGCTGAATAGTCGCCTAACAATAATTAAGCTTATAATGCGCAAAAACACAGAGCAGACTATAGACAATGGCGTCGACGGTCTATTCGTGGAATCTGGGTACAGGTGACCGAATCAACTGACCGACGCTTATTTCTATAAATAGGACATCTGCACCGACTGCATAAAAATAGCCAGCGGAAAAATGGAAGGGAAGATATGAGTTTCTTCACTGTCACACATGCTCATGCGGCTAAAAAACACAAAAACATAGAGCAGACTATATAGGCTATGTATAATATATATATATATATATATACTCATATATGAGCAGAGCCATCGATTCGATCGTTATCAAGGTCGAAGTTGTAACTGCAATATTAGACCTTATAATATTAATGAAGCGCCATGACATTGTGGGTGTCGGAGTGGGCCATTGTGCATGCAGTGTAAGCCTTGTGTATACAGTATAAGAAGCGTAGCCTATGCCAGTGGTTCCCAAAGTGGTGGTCCGCGGACCGGTGCCGGTCCGCGGAGGTATGATCGCCGGTCCGTGGAGAGGAGTTACAAATATAAAAAAACTTTAATTGTTAGTTTATTTGTTTGAAATTGTGAAATTATTTGAATTGTTGTCCAAAATTTGTTCAAATTTCTGTCTTAATGTTTAAAAAATTGAAATAAATAAACATGCCTTATTATAACTTGCCAGACAGCGAATTTAAATTTATTCTAAATTTACTACATCGATGACTGCAGTCAGTTCCGAGCTTATTTATGTTGATCTTCGTCATTAAGGCCTAATTAGTTAGCGGTCCGCGAGCTTCACCAAAAATTATTGCCGGTCCGCGGCCTACTGAAGTTTGGGAACGTTTTCGCCTGGAATCATATCCAAGCGCGTTCGCGATCTATGCATATGGGCTCATTCCCAAAAAGTATATGACTATATAAGAGACTTAAATAATTAAATATATTTATATAAAATGAGCGTGGGATGCATGTGCCTCGATCGAGACCCTGCTCATTCCTAAATGAATGATAGCGTGAGATCCATCACTAGGCCTAAAGCTGCCAGTTTGAATGGATGCCAAAGCCATTTAATAGACCTCTGCGTAGGCCTACCCTTCAGAATATCTTATTAAATAACCCACCATTGGGAAGCGAGCCTGGATTCGCATTTAAGCAGAAGCACATGAAACGTTCGTGCGTGTTGTAGCCTACGCTTTAACCAGGGCAGTTAACTGCATAGGCCGCAAATGCAGACTGCAGTTGCTTTAAAGGTTGAAGAAATTGATAATTTTAATACGATTGGCTTTGCTTTCATCCTATTGTCAAGACATGCTGCTTCTCTCACTTCCCACCACAAGCCACATGTATGCATGGTATGTATATATGTATGTATGTATGTATGTATGTATGTATGTATGTATGTATGTATGTATGTATGTATGTATGTATTTATGTATGTATGTATGTATGTATGTATGTATGTATGTATGTATGTATGTATGTATGTATGTAATATGTCTGTATGTATCTATGTAAGACTGAGAGTATCTATGTATGTATCTATGCATGTATGTATGCATCATAAATCATGTAAAAAATAGACAAGAAAAAAAAGTGAGCAAGAAGAGATAAAAAAAATTATATTCATGTAACAAAGAATTTTTATTAATGCCAGATAAAACAGCCAAACTGTACACAGCATTAAACATTTCAAAAGTTGAAATTGTCAGAATCATGCTAGACTGTTTAAAATTCATAAGTGAAATAGGAATCACCATCTGAACTCTTTCTCACTGATATGAAACATAATCTCACCATAGACATTGCACGTACAGACATTATATTCACAGTTTAACAACATGAAACCATGATTTCTACATATGCATGTTGAATTTATGTAGACCTACAATCTAACAGTCAGCTTTCTGTTTAAATAAGCTAATTTACTTAGGTTTAGCACCACTTCATGAAAACACACAATTTAAGGAACAGACAACTCAATTCAAAGACAATTCAATTAAAAGACAATAGGAAAGGAAGAGCAAAGTAATCACCAGTTTATGCCACATCACTAATGATACAATAATAACTCTTCACAGAACAGTTCATCAGCACACTGAGTAGACAATTGTTGAGTCAGGGCCACAGCTTCAAACAAGGCGACACCTTCAAAGAGTCCGGTAGAGTATGAAAGAACACAGTACCACGGGGATAGTACAACTTTTGCTAGCAATTCTTAAATCACATTGCTGGGTAAGAACATTTCCATCTCACGTAGCATTAATGACAATTCCATTGACAGGTGATGTATGTATATTGTTACTTATTAGAGTGCCCATTCAAGAGTTCTACTTAGAAGCACTCCAGAATACACCGCGGACACTGAATTGGAGTTTCATGCCAAAGTGCATGAGCAACTGCGAGTGAATGACTTGCTCAGAGTCCCTACGTGGCGACTTGAGGTGGATTTGAACCCACAACCTTCCGGCTACAAGGCACCGAACATACCCCTACACTACAGGGCCGTCTACACACTCAGCGAGCATCTCATGGAAAATCGCTTACTTGAGGTACCAGACAAACAGACAATTAAGGGGGTTTCACTTCGACATTTCAAAGAGAAAAAAAACCCTCTGAATAACAGAATAAAACTGATCGGTAAAATCTGTCACGTAAATCACCTATGATCTGCAGTCTGCATAATATCATAAATGAATCATAGTAGTACTAAACAACTATTGTCATCTGTTGTTTACCTACACCAGCGGTTCACAACCCCTGGCCCGCGGGCCGAAAGTGGCCCGCCAGACCTTAAAAAATGGCTCCTCATGTCTGAAAGAATTTTAAAAAATATATGAAAAAATGATAATTTGAAAAGGATAGAACATATAATTAATTTTATATTACAAGTTATTTTATTTTTACTATAAAAAACATAAAACATTCTATTTTGATTCAATTATAGCAATTTTATATGCTTTTAGTTAATTAAATTTAGCATTGTGGACCCTAAATTCCCTAATGTGCTTTAACTAAGAAAAAGTGGCATTCGTGCCCTTCAACTTAGAAAAAGAGGCCTGAAGTCAAAAAAGGTTGGAAACCACTGACCTACACCATTCAGTTCTAAACTTATCAATCATCTGTTTGAAAACTTAGTTACCCACCACATTGCGATCTATCAGATTTAGATGAAGCCTCTCCATCGTGCTTTTGACCACAATTTCGCCTAAACTGAATATCAACCATAGCATTGTGACTCATTCATTCATTCATTCTACGAACTTATATAGCGTTCCTTCAAGATAACTACACAGGAGCACTCCCAGCCCAGCCCAATCAAAAGAAAAAACTTGAGAGATTTATGAAACAAAGTTTGATTGGTCAGATGTAATAAATGCAGTTTTGAAGGGATGGCCCTAAAACCAAGAAATCTTGGCATTGCCCAGCAGATAAGCAAGTCCATGGAACTGTGAATTTCCCCTTCATAGCAGAACAAAGAGCCCAATGCACTTTAATGTGATAGTGGTGCAATAGAATAGCTTACAGCACAGGGTAATAGAAAACTTCTTTAACACCCTGTTTTGCTCCTACACATAATTATGTGTGCAGATTCAGTCCCTGAAAACCATGCAGAATCATCTGTATTTACAATTAAAATCTGATGCAATATAAGACAGGCCCAGGCCCAATAGCAACGGTTCTTTTGGGATAAGGTCAATGTAAAAATTAGCCTGAATAAAAATCAGACAGGCACATATTTTGGTATGCACAACAATACAGACAAGCCAAGAAATAGGCATAAATACAGCAGCGACCAAAGCATATATAAATCTTTAAATATTGCATAGCATTTCTCAACACGATTGGGCTTTATAGTAAAACAGGTTTAAAATGTCTGACTGATTCAGCTCAAGACACAGGATCTGACTGAATTTTTGCAACATAGCATAATCGATCTGACTAAATCTGTTTTCTGAAGCTTCACATCCTTTGGAAGAGCAGACAAGAATTTGTTTTTGAGGGCAACAAATAGTCGTTTGGAAGACAGGGTAAAAATCGTTTTGAACGGCATCAAATTCTCAACGACGGTAGAAATTGAAATTTGTTTCTCAAATCAATCGTTCCTCTGGTGGAGGCTTAAGGACACCGTTTATCTCGAGACGCGCGTTGCTGACTTCCTGACGACTAGGATGATAGGTCCCAAGGTTGCGTCTCTTGTTCCGCACGATAATAGCGAGAATCAAAGCCACTACAAAAGAACAATGGACATCAGCAGTCATCAACACGGAACTGGTATAAAAATGGCCTAAACAATTTAGCAATAACAATCACATCAATAATAACAAAAATAAAACAATGACGATTTCTATGGCGCCGTAACACAGCCATGCCGTTACAAGGGTGCCTAAAATACATGTAAGTAATACAATAAATACATGTAAGTATGGGCACTTGTTATAGCACCCCGCGAAATCTCAGTACTCAGATGTGCTCCCAACTACAGTGTGGACACTGGATTAGGGTTTCATGCCAAAGCCTATAAGCAACTGTGAGTGAAGGACTTGCTCAGGGTCTCTGCATGGTGGCTTGAGGTGGATTCGAACCTGCAACATTCTGGCTCCAAGGCACCGAACCCACCACTACACCACCGTGCCCCACAACAAAGCCATGCCCAACAATTTTTTTATGTTTTCATCATTAGTTTGATCTTGATAACTTAAGTACAAAAACAATTCAACATACTACTAAAATATAAATATGTTTGAACAATCCAGGAGAAGCGACGTACAATCGAGAAGCTACATAAAATTGAGAAGCAACAAAAGATGGGATAGAGCTCCCTTTCCAATCCTCGAAGACAGCCAAGGAAAGGAGGGTCGGTCAGATGTGTGTTGATGCGCTGACTGTAAAGAAAGAAAACGATTGAAATCCAATGCCAGTGGACTCCAAAATAACATGCCGGCTCAGACGTCGCCCGGATAAAACTACTGGTTTCAGAGGAATGAAGGGAACAAATCGGAGAGGAAGACCGCACAGAGAATGGTTGGACGACATCATCGGGTGGGGAAGAGCATCACTCCAGGAGCTGAGTCACATGGCGATGGACAGGGAGCAGTGGAGATTTTTGGTGAAAATGGCATTGGACACCTACGGGCGTTGATGTGCCTGATGATGATGATGAACAAAAGCTCGGTGACGGAACTCTAGTTTCAGAAGTAAACTTCACAGAGTCATGCACATAAGGGCTCAAAATGAAGAAAGAAGACACTAGAAACAGAGACAAGTGGAGGAGAAGGATCCGAGTGGCTGACTCCTCGCCAGAGAGAATAATTCTAGCCTGAAGGGAAAGAAGAGTCATGCACGTAAGTATTACGATGTCTAAACACAAAATGTACGTCTTTCAACTCACCAATTATGACCAAGAGGACAAAAAGACCGACTGTCAAACCAATAATTAAAGCAACTGTTGCACTGTTGTCCGAAGAAGGGGTTGAACTCCCAATCTGTACAAGGAAACGAAAACTATTATACACAAGTACCTGAATTGCTACTTTGTAATGCATTATGCTCAATGCATTGCTCTATGACAAACTGTGTAATCAACAAGTATATTCTTTATTCTAACCAGTTTTCAAAAATGCAATTTAGTGCACATACACAAAGAAAGAATAACAGTTTGAAGTTGTTAATCAATATTTAGTACATATAAAGCATCCTGATGAAACAAGTACTCCTCATTAGAGTTTCAACTTGCGGCACATGTGTTTAATTACATGTATGACATTGCTTGTACATTGTACAATAGACATAGTTCATAGACTGGGACATATCTAGCATCAATGAAATAAACAACGGTGGGGAATAACTTCATCATACGCAATCGTGAAAAGGTGCAATAAGTTGCTATCTATCTTGTATAACTGAAGTAATTCTCCATTCTTATGTGACTCAGAATTTCTTCCATAATTGTTTTTGCGGTTTATTATAGTAAATTATCAATTAACCACTTGTTAGGAGCACTTTCCTGGAGTTACTAAGACAAGTTTTCTTGAAGAGATGCTGTATAAATGAGTACAACCTACACTCACACTCTGGTTGGTAGTTATTCTGTCATTTGCATCACTGCACCATGGCTCTAGTAAACATTCAACTTCTTCTCACATTCAGATTTTCTGACATTGCACACATAAATATATTATTTAAATAAATACTTCATATAAAGAGGCAAAATAGAACTAAAAAATGTATAGATACATGAATACAGTTATATTTACCGGCATATCGCATTTCACTCCAGTGTAGTTGGCAAAACAATTACAAAAGTGACAGGGATTCGTGTCGCTACAATTACCTGCAATAACACCAATCAATTAAATATCAATTAATAAATCACCAATCAATGAATAACCATAATAATTTAAAGAAAGAAGCCAAGCACAAATCCACTGTTAACAAATTGCTACACAAGCAGTTAACTTAGTAAGTAAGTAGCCTTTTAAAAACAACACAAATCAAATTCTCACATTTAAAAATATTAAACCTGTAAGTTCAATTACATTTTAAGGTTTTGAAACTACAAAGCAGAAATCAGAGAAAACAGAACTATTACCCGTTGTGAACACAGGAAGACAATCACCGTTGATACAAGGATTTTGCGCACAAGGATCAATGTCGCAATTAACGCCTACAAATAAACAAACATTAAGAACTGACAGTAGAACATCATTGATGGAATAAAACTAGTGCCAGTAGTTTGACAATGTGTATTTCTATGAAAATAAATTTATAAAAATAAACATGCAATAAAAAAGCTGTTCAACTGGCTATCTGTCTAAGATGGATCACCTTTGATCGGACCTAAGTCACTGTGCAGCAAAAATAGTCTTGCTTACAACTGGAAAAACTATAAAATACACCAAAATAAAACCAATACTTTAATTCAAATGTGTAAAAAATATACAGAAATTTTTATAAAAAATAATTTGTTTATTAGCAAAACCAGGATTATTGCGCCAAAAAAGTCACTTTGAAGTTTATTTGTCGATCATTAAGTTTCTTGAAAGTACTGTCTTTAGACTGAAGGAAAATGCGGTTAAAGCATAGATAGTAATAATTATTATCTAACAACTAAGCAACTCTTTATATGACCATAAAATGTCAAATACAAAACAAAACAATACAAAAGCGCTGAAATTCTAAACAACGACCCAGCGCACAGTCTGTCAACAAGCTACTCAGAGATCATTTCAAGTAACAAACTGTATTTCCTGCTTCAACCACCTACCTCCAAAGCCAACCGAACAGGAACAGTTGTACGTGTCATTAACGTTCCTGCATGTTCCATTCACACAGGGATAAGAAGCACAGTGATCAATCTTTGAACAATCTTCGCCTGCCAGCGTCAAAAGCATATAAAATCAGAATGGTTTATTTTGTAACCAAATTAAAAAAAGTCAAGAATACATATCACTGCACCTCTGTACAAAAAGGAGGTCCTAAAGGGATAAAAAATATATACCAAATTATGGATTACAGATAAACAATGTAATCATCACTTGTGCTGCATCAGGACTATGTAAAAACCAAAATATACAGATACAATCCTGGTTAATCACTCGCTTTGGAACATTTCTTCAAGGAATGTAATAAAATTCCTTGTAGAGGCATGGCAAAACGCAGGCTTTAATTGGCCAATTTGCTACACAACTTTAATCTATATACACGGTGTCCCAAGTGAAGTGAGCCCCTTTTTGTTTTGACGATATACTTGTCAATTCTAAATGAAACTCAATAAAATTTCAGAGAGTGTAAGAGGGATAAATTATCAATGTTTCCTGAAAATTTTATCCAATTCTACAAACAGAGTCCGAAGTTATGCACATTCAAATTTGGACAAAGGAAAATGTAAGTTTCCAACATGTAAAAGATAGGATATTACTGCTTGCAACTGCACGTCTTACTTTCTAAATCAGGGGTGTCAAACCTTTTTTAGTGGCGGGCCAGTGTGAACATCTTCCAACAAGTGGCGGGCCAGGATGTCGAAGTTCCTGTGCAAAATTGAGTAGGGATCTGGGAGGGAGCTCCGGGCTTGGTCAGCCAATTCCAAGAACATTTGAAATAGTATAAGTGTTTCGTAACTTTCATGATTTTGTTAACAGACAGCCAACCGGTAACCATAGATACACTGTCTACACCAGTGGTTCCCACCCTTTAGGTACTTTAGGGCCACTTTTTCTAAGTTGGAGGACACGGGGGGCAAGTTTTTATTAGTTGAAGGACATTAGAGGCCACATGTCTAAAATTTTATTAACAAAAAGAATTTTTAAAAATATAATTGAGTCAGAATAGAGTAGACCCTATAGTGATGTTACTTATAGACGTCAAAGTAAAATAATTTGTTAAAGAAAATAATTATGTGTTCTATCCTGTCCAAATTGTCAATCTTTCATATATTATTGCCAATCCTTTGAGAGATGAGGGCCATTTTTAGATCTCGCAGGCCACATTTGGCCCGCGGGCAACGGGTTGAGAACCACTGGTCTACACAGAGCTGTGCGTCTGAGCAAAAGCGACGCCAGTAAGAAAAAAACTCCGTGTATTCGGCTCTGACTGTAAAATATAGAAATTTGAACTTTTATCCTCTAATTTTGTAATCTTTATGGAAGGCTCCGCGGGCCAGAAAAAAATCGTCGGCGGGCCAGAAATGGCCCGCGGGCCAGCTCTTTGACACCCCTGTTCTAAATTAATAAAAAAAATCCGTCATATTTCCGTCATTTCCATGATGGGGGACGATAATAAAAATGGTTTCCGCAAAGAAGATTTGAGTTTAATAAAAAATTTAATAGGAGAAAAACATTACGGTGCAAAAGGTTTTTAATGGAATTTTCTAACAGAAACTGGCCCATCGCAGCCTTATGAAACTCGCATGCGCGTCACGTTCACCAGAAACCACTTCAAACTGCGAAATGTGGCAGAATGGAATCGTTTTGATCAAAGGGATTGTTGACAATGCAATCAGTGAATGGCGAAAGCAAGTTAGAGCATGCATTCGAGGCTTTCGAGCTAATGGACCGCATTTTGAACATCAGCTTTGAATAACAGCGCTAACACTAATTTCCTATCTTTTACATGTTGGAAACTTACATTTTTCACTGCCCAAATTTGAACGTTCATAACTTCGGACACTGTTTGTAGTATTGGATGAAATTTTCAGGAAACATTGATAATTGATCCCTCTTACATTCTCTGAAATTCTATAGAGTTTCATTTAGAATTGACAAGTATATCGCCAAAACAAAAAGGGGCTCACTTCACTTGGGACACCGTGTAGATGAAGAGTTGAAGACCAAATATATTTCCTTCAAAACACTCGACTGTTAGCATATCTTAACATTAAATAATAATATTAGCAGATTCTGGAATTTATAAAATTCTTCAGGGTCAAGGGGCATGAACAAAAACGCCAATTCAGAGTCCACTCTACACCATCTCTCCCCTAAAATTTAAAATCTAGGATCTTTCCATAGCTGGAGTTACACAAGACTGCAACACAAAACTCACCTGTGTATCCAGGCGTACATGAGCATTTGTAGCTATTGTTCTCATTATGACATGTTCCATTTACGCAAGGAGAAGAAGCACAGTGATCAACCTCTGAACAGTTAACACCTAAAGGATGCACAAACAAAATTACTTGACACTGCAAAACCATTAAGGCGCCACTCGAAAGCCACACGCAGGGCACCAGCTTATTCAATAGCGATGGCAAATTTACACAGATTGAGAATAAGTTTAGTATGCTGTAACAAGTCAATGCATATATGAATGAGCCAATCGCTTGGGCCATGAAGACACAGAGTCTTTCATCCCAGTCTTGAGATTCGCAGTGCACCTTTTTACTCTCTAGATACACCACAAACACAATTCGCCTCTCTTACAATACTCAAAATGAGTTTTGAGAACCCATGACTTTCAGTACGAAAATATGTAAAGAACTGCTCTCCAGAAACAAATGATACACAAATGATGCACTTAGTTCCCACGGGTCAGCCCACTCTGTTCCTTAAGAACCTCAAAATTGTCTTATTTAGCCATGGTTGGGCCGGGAGCGCTTTTGAGTAGCCTGCCTTGAAGAGGTGCTATATAAAATTTTCGAAATAAACAAATAAATTATGAACATAAAAGTAACCCCTCAAATACTTATGTGTTTTTATGCATTCCATTAAGGAATGCATAAAAGCACATCAGATAATCAATGCATACACATTAACAATTAGCCAGGCATGAAACAAAGTGTGACAAAAGCCATACCGAATAATTCTTCCAAACAACCACAAACACTGGTCAACAATTGCTTATTACCATCATCCCTAAACAGCCACTCACCCATGAAACCGTGAACACAGCTGCAGTTGTATGTATTGGTCCCGTTCAAACACGTTCCATTATTCTGGCAAGGGTTGAAATAGCAGGCATCATGGTTGGAACAGTCTCTGCCTGTCAAAGGAACAGATAACAAAAGACTGTTTTACAATAAAATACACGTCTAATTAGTCAATGGCTGGCCATAAGTCATTGTAAACCATAGCAACAACATAA
This sequence comes from Lumbricus rubellus, assembly GCA_945859605.1. NCBI lineage: Eukaryota > Metazoa > Annelida > Clitellata > Crassiclitellata > Lumbricidae > Lumbricus > Lumbricus rubellus. The sequence continues at coordinate 26,677,071 of OX243814.1, forward strand.
GTTATCTAGGCCAGCGTTTCCTAATATTTTCTTGCGGAACCCCCAATCTCAACTAAATGCATTGAAGCATGCTTCATAGCGCCTGAGAGGCCTACTAATATGCATAGGCCTAGCAAAATTCACTATGGTAGAAAGGCTATTTCTCTCATATGAAAAATTAAATTCAATTGCTTTTTAAACCATGACTCGTGGATACAGTGAGTAGTGCACATGAAGCCAGAACGCAAATAGTGCAGCGCACATGAAGCTAGAACGCAAAGAGCGCTTTTCTTCTTATGCATTTTTCTCTATAGGCTAATTGGCTAGATACTTGAAAGCTGCATTCTTATTACCAGCTGAATCATTTAAATTCAACAAAATAAACTTAGAACTCAAATTAATATGACAATTACTCAATTTTGGTAAACTTTTTACACCAACAGATAAAAATAATTATTTGTTACTACTGCTGACTTGGCGGTACTTTTTAAACTGTGGAATTTAATCATGCTCAGATTAGTTTCGTCAAGATAATGACAAAAAAGATGGCTGCGACCCTGTTCAGACTTAAAGCTCTGAAATACATAGGCTCTATGTCTCAGCAGTAATGTCTATAAATAGTAACTGGATTGCTAATGGACAACGAAAGTTCAGATATCCGCTCAATATGAGAGGGCAAAACACAAAAGATGATTGATGACAGTTTCAAACTTTCAGTGGAATTCGAAAACTTTTTGAAATGTTGTGTTCCAGTAAAAATTTGAATTTTTTTCTTTTATTTACAACTTTTAGCAGTTACCTTTGCCAACCTAAAGGTTCCGTGGAACCTAAGGGTGCTGCGGAACCCACTTTGGGAAAAACTATGGTAATCTAAGCACATTCACTCATTCAGAGCATTTATATAGTACATATCAAAGGTAACTAATTCAGTGGTACTGCTGATACAACCATGGCAGAAAAATTCGTTTTAAAGTATTTCAACTGATTGTGGACTGTTACTATCAAGTAAAATGTACTTGCATCAAGTTTCCTTCTAATGGCACCAGGCTATATCTTAGTCACAAAGACACCTAATAAGCAGTGACATGAAGAAAGTCTTTGCCTGTCTGACCCTCAATGTTCTAACTCACCTGAGTAGCTGGGGAAACAATTGCACGCATGACTACCATCGAAGTTTGAACAGTTGCCATTGTTCGTGCAAATATCTGGAATATCACACTCATTGACATCTGACTCACAGCGACTTCCTAAAAAGAAAACCAAAGACAAGTCGCTGCAAAAACTATGCAAACAATTCCAAAAGCTTTGGTGTTCACCTGTAAAGTTCACACCTATGCATGCCATTGCGCCATGTATAGTGCTTTTATCACATGATAGATGATATTTGTTGCAAAAACTTTCTTTTCACTTTCTCACAACATCCTGTTGCTAAACTACTTTTGATAAGACTCTGTAAAACCTGCACCTTTACCAGCGGGTTCTTTTCTAGCACAAAGACAACTTTGAACAACACAATAGTGCTTAAACGATGAGAGTATATAATGTACTAAATGGTCTGCCAGAGCTCAATCCAGATCATCATTTGTCTGCATAGGTCCATCTCAACGGAATGAATTACCACCATCAGTTCGCTCCATCTAAAGTTCTCTCGCGTTGTCTTTCCTTATTTTTCTCTTGTCTCAAATCCTGCCTTTTCTCTCGGGGCCGATCACACTGAAAAACTTTTGCTGTGAGCAGCGCTTTATAAATGGACATATACACTGTGTCCCAATAAATCGAGACCCCTTTTTACAATGTGAATAAAACAGGCAAATCTCAATCGATTTTCAAAATTTCAAAACTGTTTTTATCCTGAGATAATTATCTTCCACTGATTCAAATATGACGTTTCTGGCATGAATATTGACGTCACAATTACGTCATTTGCATCAGAGAATTCAAATGTTAAGTACCGAACACAACGATTTTTGTTAACATTTGCTTTCGACATGTAAATTAACGACGTCATTATGGCGTAATTTTTTAGTGATGGCCATTCATAAATTACCAATTTGTAGATAATTATCTCAGGATAAAACAGTTTTGAAATTTTGGAAATCGATAAATATTTGCCAGTTTTATTAACATTATAAAAAGGGGTCTCGATTTATTGGGACACAGTGTACAATACAATACATTGCTAAAAAAGTGATGGGGAACCAATGCAGCTCGGTGCTAAAGTGTCAGTTCAGCTTTGATCAAACAGAAAAGATGACTTTGACAGAAAAGTGAAAATCTGTTTTACTTTTCATTGTTCTTACACTAGCTAATAAGGACCTAAATCAAAACAAGCCTCCATAACTGAACCATCACCTGGTGCCGTCAGCTTCTGCAGCTCTGGCGATATCCCTGATGTATCCTAACTGAACCATACATTGCCTAATTAAGTAAAACTCACCAGTGTAACCCGGTAAGCAGTTACAGCTGTAGCCTCCACCAATGTTGAGACATGTGCCATTGTTTTCGCAATGATTTGTCACGTTACATTCGTTAATATCTGTTTCACAGTGTAGACCTTGAGAAAAAAATCAAGGTTACAATTAGTATCCGGCAATTTTCCTTCAAAAATCCTAATTACCACTACATCAGGAATTAAGAAGCCCTATGATTCCTGTTTATAGCTGAAAAGCACATGAGTTATGCACTGACAAATGCTTTTGCTATCACGTTAAAATGTTACAATCATTCAAAATTGAAACATGTTCAAGTAGCCTGGTAAACTATTTGTGCAGAAAGCAATAGAAGTTGTCAGAAATACACTCATACCTAAATTTAACTTCTGAAAACATAAGACAAAGGTAATGTGCTCGTTTACTCTGTGACAAATTTTTGGAAAGTGATATTTTTCCAGGGTTTGAATGACGCAGTTTGTTGGCTACTACACAGATATGTCCAAAGCAACTCAAAAACAGTAAACAATTGTATTAATCTTCCTGTTTCATACTAACTCACATACTTCAAAAGCATGGAGGCTGAGTGAATACTAGGTGTTGTTTTTTACTTCCATTGGTAACTAATCAAATCACTATCTGCATTCAACTGTTCTTAACTTCCCTGCACCTGCCAGCATCGCATTAACAAATCCCAGTTACGGCCAGAAACCACTGAGGAAATTCCTTAACTTGAAGCTTAAAAACAACAATTGTACATAATGGTTTTCAGCCACTTAAAGACAATCAACAGATGCAAAAAAGCTAATGCCAGTTTAACTAATCAAGATACATTGCTTTATACTAGACAACCTAGCTCGCATACTGCACTCAAGCAGTGCCGCACCTTCTCCGTGGCTGGCCCTGCCACCAGGAATGGTCTCCTTACTACTCTTCATCAAATGCATTTTGGCCTCTCTGTCTCATTCTCACTGACATTCTTAAGGCCGTCCTATTCGATCGGGGTTGGACTGGAAGTGTTCCTGAGTACACAACCTTGAAGGACACTATATCAAAATTCCGCAATAATAATAATAATAAGTGTATATATATATATATATATATATATAGAATATCACACTCATTGACATCTGACTCACGGTGATTGCCTACAAAGAACATTTAGAACAATGGCTACCGCTACTCTTGTTTATTGTACTTCCTGTTACTACTACTACTGCTAATAATAATCTTTTCTTTACTGAAATGCCTGCAAGACACACTGCGCTTTACATTTACAAGTTATGCAGTAATCTTAATTAAACATAAATACCAACTGAACAGACAGCTTTGCAATTACAATGGCGCTAATAGCAGCCTACAAATGAAATCCGCCCAACGGGGCTCGAACCTGCTACCTCTCGCACTCTTGGCCAGCGTGTTAACCATTACTCTACCGCGCTGCCCCCATGTTGTTTGTTGAAAAATAAAAGGATAACAATAATAATAATGTTAGAGTTTTGGCCCAGCTGTTGCAGCTGGTTGTTTGCTGCTACTGCCGGTAAATAGATTGTGTGACGTAACGCTGTTTGCGCTACTGCTTGCTGCCGCGCTGCCGCTGTCAGTTGAGTTTTGGCTCCGCCTCCTAGCCTTAAACTATTTTGGTCCACTAGCCTTAAACTGGTTACCAAGCGTAACCTAGCTGACGGACGAAGCTGCTACGACGACGATCCACGGCTGGCGCTGCCGGTCTGACGACGATCCACGGCTGGTGCTGCAGGGACCGATACCTCGGTCTGCCCTGCCCTTCGACGACGATCCACGGCTGGTGCTGCAGGGACCGATACCTCGGTCTGCCCTGCCCTTCGACGACGATCCACGGCTGGTGCTGCAGGGACCGATACCTCGGTCTGCCCTGCCCTTCGACAACGATCCACGGCAGGCGCTGCAGGGACCGATACCTCGGTCTGCCCTGCCCTTCGACGACGATCCACGGTTGGTTCTGCGGGGACCACGGTTGCTTCTGAACTGATACGCTCAAGCCTAGTCGGCTAATCTTCAATCTACAGTTGAAGTCTTATCCAGCGGACGATTCTACGACACCCGAACGACTGGGGCTGGTTCTCGGATCCTGGTGAACTTTTGCCCAGCCCTAGTCCGTAACAAACTGGTACCATCGAGTGGGGTGTTTGAAAAGAACGACAACTCGTGAAACTGCAACAATGTGGAATTCCGTGTTCGATGACATGGACGGAAATGCTGCTGGCTTCCCAACGACCTCTTCACCCGCCGCCGGACGAAGAAAGGACCTCCTGGTCGACTACGAGGTCGAGTCCAGCCGATTTCGGGAGAAAATCGACTTCGACGACCTACCGAAGAAGGACCGCCGGAACTTCCTGGTCCCGGAAATGGACATCGGCAAACTGGAAGCGGAAGCCATGGAAAAGGTCAGTCACTTAGCCAGCGGGAAGAAGAACCCCATGAAGCCCGGAAAATTCGACGGAACTGGATCCCTCGAGTCGTTCCTGGCGCAATTCGACGTGTGCGCAAGGCACAACCGATGGACGGCAGCCGATAAAGTCGACTTCCTCCGCTGTTCCTTGGAACGGGCGGCAACGCAGCTACTCTGGGACTTCGGAGCCAGCACCGAAGTCACGTATGAGCAGCTCGTCGAGAGACTACGCCAACGGTACGGATCGGAGGGTCAGGCAGAGACCTTCCGAGCGCAACTCTACTACCGCCGGCAGCGAGCTGATGAAACTCTCGGCGATTTGCTGCACGACATCCGGAGACTCGTCGTCCTCGCCTACCCTGTTCCGTCCAACGAAACGACGGAGATTCTCGCGAAAGACGCCTTCCTGGAAGCAATCCGCGACCGGGAGCTGTCTCTCAAGGTGAGAGAACGCGAACCGAAGACCATCGACGAGGCGTATCGAACGGCTCTACGCCTGTCCGCGTATCGACAGACGTCGGACTTGGAGGACCGACAACGGCCAGCCAACCGAGTGAGAGGGACGCAAGATGGTGACGCCGGTGGACAGTTCCAGTCTCAATTGGACGGCTTCTTCGCTTCGCAACGTAAGTGGCAACAAGAGATGGAAGGGAGGATCTGCCGACAATTGGACGAACTCCGAAGCTCGCATCGGACGAGCTTTGACGCCGAACGGACGGTTCCATCTACCGTCCGTACTTCTCCCCCGCCGCCGCAAGGGAACGCCTCAGGTGGTCCCGGACGCGGGATAACCTGCTTCAACTGTGGACGGGTGGGCCACGTGGCCCGCCGCTGTCGCCAGCGCCAGCAGTTCTCCAACCGCCGTGACGACACACGCACATCGGACCCGCCGATGTCGGAACTGGACGAAAACACCGTCACAAACCACACAACGAGAGTCAGAGCTTCCGGTGTGACGAACAACGCGATCTACATCCGCGGAACGATCAACGGACAGCAAAGAAATTGCCTAGTGGACACTGGGTCGGAGGTAAGCCTTGTTCCCTCTGCTGATGTTGATGGTTTGACGCTCCAGCCCAGCGCTCGCATTCTTTTGGCTGCTAATGGAACGCAGATTAGAGTTTTGGGCCAGATTGATGTTCCAATAGGGATTTCTAGAGGATTTTCCATTGGCACTAGTTTTCTTGTCTCTGACCAGATTGGTGAACCAATGCTTGGCATGGATTGGCTGAGGCAGCATCGTTGTCGCTTGGGCTTTGGACAGGGTGCACTGTTTATTGGTCGACGCCGCATTCCTTTGGTTAAGGGCAATGGCTCGCTTTGGTGTCGCAGGGTAATGGTTGCCGAGGAGACTACCGTTCTTCCTCGCTCGCAATGTGATATTCCTTGTAAAACCCAGTATCGCGATTTCACCACCTCCGCTCAGGCCTGGATGACTGAATCCAAGGAGATCCAGCCCGGTGTGCATGTAGCCCGAGTTGTGTTGGATGATGATGCTGATGTTGCTTGCATTCGTGTGGTGAATTTAAATGAACAACCTGCCCTGTTAGCAACTGATCAAATGTTAGGCGACTTACACCCCGTAGAGGTCGAAGTAAGGGATGGCAATGGGAGACAGACGGGTCCCACTGACGACAATTCTTTGGTCGGGACGCTAATGGATGACGTTTCTGAGGATGTCCCGGCGGATGTGAAGGAACGGCTGAAGGAATTATTGGTTGAATATGAAAGCATCTTCTCGACCACTGACCATGACTTGGGAAGGACTACGATCTCTCAGCATAGAATCGATACGGGGGACTCTCGCCCCGTGAGACAGTCCTTGCGTAGACAACCGCTCCCGTATCAGGCTGCTATTGACGCACAACTAGACCAGATGTTGACCACCGGTGTTGTTGAACATGCTGTCGGTGAAGGTTCTGCAAATGTGTTGGTCGCCGAGGAGACAGAGAAGCCTTTGCAGTTTTGTATTGAAGACGACAAATTGATTAGGTCTCATCTGACGCGGAAGGATTCTAATCCTTTTTCAGGACTTGTTGCCTGTCTTTGGGTCTACTCTTACGCTGTGTTCTTCTGCCCAATTGATTTGTGTTGTTGTCATGCGAACGAGATCGGTCTGTCTACACGTGTGTTGATTCTGTATTGTGGATGTCTCCTGGGAACGATTAGTCTTGTTCATGTCGACAGTATCGGTTCCGCTATCTGTGAATGGTTTTTGGGCTGTGGATTTGTGCCCTTTGACCCCGGAGGATTCCGACCGGATTCTGACGGATCGGATCGAGAGATGCCCGCCTTTCTGGTCCATGTGGTTGAACTGTCGGGAGGATTCGAGCAGGCAGCAGGGGTGAATAACAGACCTCCGGCTGAAGCAGCGAGCGATGCCACAGTTTCTACGAGCCGTCGGCCGCGACACCGCTGGAGGGGAAAGCCGACCAAGGAAGAATCTTTGGAGGATCGACAGGGCACCGTTAACGACGACGCGACGACCGATCGGCCAATGATCAGGACTTCCGCACCGAGAGACGGAATGCGCGAAAAAGAAACGTCGGAAAAAGATTCGGACGATGAAGACTTCGACGGAGAATCGGCGGGTCTAAACCGTCCTCGTCGGACCGTTCGCCGGCCCGCTGGATCCCAGTAGGCGGCGAGGCAGCGGCGGCGCACGAGTTTGTCTCGTTGGCGCTTGCCTCTGTGACGACGCTCGCTTCTTCGACGGCGCACGGGTCTGTCTCGTCGGCGCTCAAGAATCCTCTTCGGCGTGCAGGTTCCATGCCTGCGCGCGCTTCCTCGTCGGCGCTTGCTTCCCCGTCTGCGCGCAAAGGTGCGCGTACGTTTCCGCGGCGGCGCACGCATCTTCGTCGGCGCACTTGTCTCAACGGCGTTTGGTTCTTCGACGGCGCACGGGTCTTCATCTTCATCGGCGCTCAGGCCTCCGCGGCGGCGCACGAGTTTGTCTCGTTGGCGCTTGCCTCTGTGACGACGCTCGCTTCTTCGACGGCGCACGAGTTGGTCTCGTTGGCGCTCGCCTCTTCGGCGTGCAGGTTCCATGCCTGCGCGCGCTTCAACGTCGGCGCACTTGTCTCAACGGCGTTTGGTTCTTCAACGGCGCACGGGTCTTCATCTTCGTCGGCGCACTTGTCTCAACGGCGTTTGGTTCTTCGACGGCGCACGGGTCTTCATCTTTCTCGGCGCACTTGTCTCAACGGCGTATGGTTCTTCGACGGCGTTTGGTTCTTCGACGGCGCACGGGTCTTCATCTTCCTCGGCGCACTTGTCTCAACGGCGTATGGTTCTTCGACGGCGCACGGGTCTTCATCTTCCTCGGCGCACTTGTCTCAACGGCGTTTGGTTCTTCGACGGCGCACATGTCTACGTGTGCGCGCTCTTGCTTCAAACGACGGCGCACGGGTCTTCATCTTCCTCGGCGCACTTGTCTCAACGGCGTACGTTTCCACGTCAGCGCACGAGTTGGTCCCATTGGCGCTCGCATCTTCGTCGGCGCGCTCATCTACAGACGCAGATGCAGAAATTCTGAGGGTGTAGTTTCCCTAGTGCACGATGACAGCGACCTCGGTCGCTGCGGACATTCCGTGCCTAGGTAAAAGGAATAAATTTTGGGTTAAAAGCAGTTCTTTTTATCGCCAAAAAGAGGGATTTTTCATTTCAATTGACGCGGCAAATTGTTATGCATTTTCTTTGTGGAAAGTATTATTTTGTGAAGAACAAACATTTTTCTTTGTGAAAAGCACCGTTTTTATGAGCGCTTCTAGTGCAAAAAGGAAGCAAATTTTTATTGGGAAAAAGAAGCATTTTCTTTTATGGATTGTGAAAACGAAGCATTTTGTCTTTAGACTGAGATTGTGCTGTCTTACTGGGCGTAGGCCTATTCGTTTTTGATCTTTAATTAATCGTTATATGTTAATCGTGGCTAGTTTTGCTAGCATTCTGTGTAAACCTAGTGTTTGGATGGATATTTGGTACAAGATTACTCTTGATTTGATGTAATGGACACTTTTGTATAAGGCTACCCATATTGAGATGTATGTTCTGTCCAATGACTTGTGAACGGGTCTAATACCCCGTGGCCCTTAGTTAAGTGTTAATTTTTTGTCAAAGATGTCGTTCTTTAATGTTGTTAAAAAATAAAAAAAAATAAATAAATAAAATAAAAAATAAAAAACGAGGGGGTTGTGCCCAGACAGGCACATCGCACCAAAAAAAAAAAAAAGCTCATTGTGGACCACTTTGTGGCACAATGACCGGGACTTAATTGTCCGGAGTTATGACGACACCCAATGGGGTATTTTTCTGTTTTATTTTGATGAATCATGCTACGTCTGAATTTTTCTACGCTATCGTTTAATGATTCGTTAATGTGCAAGTTGGGTCTCGTGGCTCGTTTGACCTGATGTCTGTTATGCACGCGTTGCTCAGTGCCTAGCGTTGTCTATGATACTGTCGTAATATTTTTAGTAATGTACTAGACAGCAATGGCGACTGTTACCAAGTCCATTTCTGTGCGCTTTATTAATGCTTCGCTTGCTAGGGTTTATCTATTAACGACGTGGGCATTGGAGCCAACAAAATTTTTTTTCCACCGCCCAATATTGCCCGTTTCCGTATTCTTGTAGTGCATGGCTCCGAGGGGGCCTCGGAAATTAGGTCAGGGGGGGGTGTTAGAGTTTTGGCCCAGCTGTTGCAGCTGGTTGTTTGCTGCTACTGCCGGTAAATAGATTGTGTGACGTAACGCTGTTTGCGCTACTGCTTGCTGCCGCGCTGCCGCTGTCAGTTGAGTTTTGGCTCCGCCTCCTAGCCTTAAACTATTTTGGTCCACTAGCCTTAAACTGGTTACCAAGCGCGGTTGCTAGATGACGTAACGCTGCTGCCCCCGCTGGGCGTAAACTGTTTTGGCCTGCTAGCGTAAACTGTGTTGCTCCGCCCCTTAGGCTTAAACTGTTTTGGGCTGCTAGGCGTAAACTATATTGGCCTGTTAGGCTTAAACTATATTGGCTCCGCCCACTAGGCTTAAACTATATTGGCCTGTTAGGCTTAAACTATTTCGGCCTGTTAGGCCAAAACTATTTCGGCCTATGCTGTTGCGTATATAAGAAAGCTCGTGTCACTGTCGCGACACAGACGAATGGCCTGGTGAAGAACGCCGTAAAACGCGTAGTAGCTGGCTGATGATCTGACTTGACGAGCGGTAAAACGTTTGTTGAGTGACACTGTTGTGGAGAGAGGTAAAATCCTGAATCTGTGCCTCGAGCTCGAACTCGGCCTCTTCAGGTGCTCCTCCACGTGACTGGGGTTACGGTTTCCGACTACCGTAACCTAGCTGACGGACGAAGCTGCTACGACGACGATCCACGGCTGGCGCTGCCGGTCTGACGACGATCCACGGCTGGTGCTGCAGGGACCGATACCTCGGTCTGCCCTGCCCTTCGACGACGATCCACGGCTGGTGCTGCAGGGACCGATACCTCGGTCTGCCCTGCCCTTCGACGACGATCCACGGCTGGTGCTGCAGGGACCGATACCTCGGTCTGCCCTGCCCTTCGACAACGATCCACGGCAGGCGCTGCAGGGACCGATACCTCGGTCTGCCCTGCCCTTCGACGACGATCCACGGTTGGTTCTGCGGGGACCACGGTTGCTTCTGAACTGATACGCTCAAGCCTAGTCGGCTAATCTTCAATCTACAGTTGAAGTCTTATCCAGCGGACGATTCTACGACACCCGAACGACTGGGGCTGGTTCTCGGATCCTGGTGAACTTTTGCCCAGCCCTAGTCCGTAACAATAATAAAAACCTATTGCACAATTAACATAAATCCAGCAATTCAAACGAATGCTTAAACAACTGTTGAGTTCTAACCTTCGTAGCCAGTGGTGGAGCAGTTGCAGGACGACTGATCACCAATGATGTCACACACGCCGCCATTGTGACACATGACATTCGTACAGTTGGGGCGACTGCAATTGAACCCTTCATAACCCTCGGTGCAGTTACAAGTGTAACTATCAACCCCATCCACGCACGTTCCATTGTTCTGGCAAATGTTTGTTCCGTTGCAATCATTGATGTTCAGCTCACATTGTGTACCAGTGAATCCTAAACACAAAATTATTAATATTTATATGTAAAAGTTAAATTGTTATTTAAAGGAGCTTGTAAAAACTACGATATTACCATTTATCAGTCCAACCATTCAAAGACAGGCCTGTATTAGCAATTAAAATAAATAGTTCATAAATAACCATATTAAGACGATACTGATACTAAACGTAGTAGAATGGTATGGTATAGAAGCAGACACAATTATGATGATGTAAGTAGCTTATTTCAGAAGCAAATGATCAGTTAAAAACATCCAAGAATGGACAGCATTTGCCCCTGGAAGGTTTTCACACCATGCAGTGGGATTCGAACCGCAATGGTTTGGCTGAAAGGCAAATGTCTTAAAAATCTGTCAGTATGTCACCCTGCACAGCAGGGTCGCATTAAGGCTTAAACATGGACCCGTGTGCTGTGGTTATCCTATAATGGTCCACCACGTATATATTTATAACTGTGGGCCCCTCAAAACTGCACACTTCTTTAGCACCCACCTTAATGCAGACCCACTGAATAGTACTCACAGTAGCACAATTACAAAACACTATGCAACAACAGCTCACATTCTTTTCATCGTCAATAAAACTCAGAATAAAATTGATCAAACAGCAGGGTCTGTCAGTAAAAATGTGGATAATATATTTCAAGCCAAGTCTTACTAATTTAAATATAGCAATTTAAGCCACATGCCTTGGCGACAATCACACGAGTAGCCATTAGTTGAATTATCTGGTCTACAGGTTGCCCCGTTGAGACAGGAGGCATTTGCACAGAGGTCATCGGCCAGCGGCATTTTAGGCGTTTCACATTGTGGCCCCGTAGATTCATTGATGCAGGAACAGTTACCTAACAGAGGCTGTAGAGTAAAAAAACATAAGGATAGCATTTATAATACATGTTGATAACAGAAACTTAAGAAACAAAAAAAAAATCAAGTTATGAATCAAATAATCAAGCAAAAAGAGTGAAATCACCATTCAGATCACTGCCCGTAGGCCCCTACATGATTCTTAACGCACTTCAACTGAACGAATTGCAACTAATTTGAAGATTAAAAAATTCTTAGAATTGATTCATGCTCTGTGATTCGTTAGAAAGACAGAACTTCTGTAATTAGGCAAGATTTTGATAGATTAATCAGCACATTAATTATATAAACAGTACATTAACGAACTAAAAGAAATGTCATTTTGCACTGTCGTTTGAATAACCATTAATGTACATGTACGTGCAAACAAATATTTTCCCGATAAAAAACCTCATCCAAATAATACAATATGAACATCAATTACCTAACAATCATCACATAAATGCCTTCATGCCACAGGTCTAATACAAGTAGCCTATTAATCATTCACCAGTTTGACCCAATTACAAATTAATTAACAATTTAACTGCCCATGATAAGGACTTGATCTCAAGATTATTGCCACTCTAAACCAATATTTGCAGTCTATAGAGCTTGGATGGTATTTTCAGAAACTTAGCAGAATTTTATCAAGCACATTTAAAGCAACATTTGCTCAGTATGGTTCATACTTTCAATGATGACCACTCAACACCAAGACTATCTGGGTCAAACAGTCAGCCACTACTACAGAAATACAAATGCGGTTTGGCACCTGATGAATGTGTCCTACTGACAGACTGTATTTGTTATGTGTTTGTGCCCCAGCTAAAAGATGATCCAATATCTGAACCATACCTTAAACACGTTTTCACCAAGGAATGTAAACAAATCTTTTGCCTGTACCCCTCAACTTAAAAATCCAGCATTTAAAGATAACCATACACACTTTTACATAGCATAACTGTCAAACATCTGCTATGCAGATGAGAATTTTCCAAACTGTATATTGGCCGTAGGTGATTAGTCTTCACAACAAGTTTAATGAAGCTCGATTTTTAAATAAGAACTTAAGTTTACATCCCCATAAAGGCTCAACCAAGATGAAATTGGTATTCAGGAATGTTCTTGTTAAACTATATTATACAGACGTCAACTGCATTAAAATGTTAAAATTCTGACAAAGTTATTACCTCGCTGTCAGTTGAGTTAAGGACACTTATGTTGCAGACCATATTGTCTCCACATGAGCAAGAATATATTAAATCCTGAAAGAGAAAAAAAATAATTATTATCAAATGCACTCACTTTATACAACGGATCTAATAGTCTATTCTAAATACACAAGGACAAAAAATCTGATTCAATATCTTTCTAACTATAGCTATTTAAATATAATGGTAAGAATCTATATCAACTTGTTCCTTTGAAAACTAAAAACTCAAACCACATCTACAATAAATTCTACATCTAAATTATGTTCAAACTTACCAAGTGTAGATGAAATCTGGCAAAACCTAAGAACCTGTTTGCAGCCAAATACCTCCCTTTAAAGGCAACACCCACCAAGTGTCATAACGATCAGTTAGACAAATTGTCACCAGATGGACAAATTATAAGAGAGACTTCTGAACCTGAAGCACACATCTGTTGATGTGGTTGCAGCTCATTATATAACAATTAAGACATTTTTGGAATATTACGGATTGGTTACATCAAGCAGGACCCTGCACTGGTCAGCCAGATGGTCAATTTTTTATGAAGACATGCCTGCCACATATGGCCAGCAGATGGTTGAATTGTACAAAGATGTGTGAAAGATATTAGAATTGCACAAAGATGTGTGAAAGATATTAGAATTGGACAAAGATGTGTGAAAAATATTAGAAATGTACAAAGATGTGTGAAAAATATTAGAAATGTACAAAGATGTGTGAAAAATATTACATCTTTTTGTCAGCTGTTCTGAAAAAAATTGGAATTTGACAAAGATGTGCGAAAAAAGTAGGCCTACATCTTTGCCATCAGCAGTTCTGCACAACAATCCAGCTAGGCAGTCAATCAGAAAAAATAATTTCCCAAAAAGTGCGATCTGTAGTGCTCAAGATCTCGGTCAAATGACTACGAAATGTTGTGCAAAGAAAGCTAAGCTCAATATTATTCAAAACAAGCATAGTCTGAGGCATTGAACAATAACTTATTTGCTATTTTCCAGAAATCACAAAAGACTTGTTCACGACGCTTTCCCAATGAAAATTTTCGGATTGACCATAATAATTATGTGCGTGAGTAATACTGAGTATGAATGAGCTGAATGCCGGATGCCCGTTGGCAACTTTTAACACTAGATCATTTCACGGCTGCTATTTTATATTCCAGTCACACTGGGCCATTGATTTGTATCTGCGTGTATCGTGATGCTCTTCAGTGTTCTGTCACTGTCAGGTAACAGACTTTGAGCCCCTGACTTGCCGCCAGCTAATTAGGTCAAACCTCATCTGACTAGACATGAGCAAATGTTTTTAAACAAGTGACTCAGATGGTCCACATTGTTTACAGAAAAACTCCATGAAGCTCATCAACTTCAACATCAGCCTCAACAACAATGAATCCAGATACACAGGTCTACCAATAATCATTGAGCTATTATTTCTCAGTATAAGGACAATAAAAGTACAAATTTAAATACATTCTGACCATGAATATAACAGGTCTTATTTAAACAAATCAGAAACTCCTATAGCACTGAGGATATATAAACACTTCTACTAGTACCACGGTGGTTGAGGTATACATGTCTTTCGGGTGAGGATCGCAAAGCCAAACAGGTGATATATTTGGAATACTGGTGAAAGAAGAACGAGAGGAAGACCACAGAAGAACTGGCAGACCACTATTAGAGACAACTTGGGACATTTGGAGATATCTTGAGAGAAGGCCAGGAAGCTGGCGATGGACAGGGATGATTAGAGGAGATTAGTGATGTAGCTTTTCCGGAAAGATATTTGTCCGGAAACTTTCCGGAAACTTTCCGGAAACTTTCCAGAAACTTTCCGGAAACTTTCCGTAGACCGAAAAATACATCTAACACATAATGTCACATTTTCCCTATCAGAAAACATATGAAAATTTGAGTTTTTAAACTTCCTTTTATTGGCAATGTGGGAAATGTTCACCTTAAAGAATTAAAATGACCATTAAATGCTTTCATTAACACTTCAGAATATCTGGCAATTTGACATTTTGGCAGCTGCTTTGAGCCTGCTCAACTATTTCTTACACTGTGCTATTTAATCATCCCTGTCCATCGTTTAGACTATTGCAGCGCCCTCTATGTGGGTCTTCCGGTGACTCGGATTGGGTGCTTGGATCGGGTCTTGCGCTCTGCGGCACGCCTTGTCGGTCGCATCCCAAAATTTGGCCATGTAACTGACTATATGCGGGATGTCTTGCACTGGCTCCCTTTCTCGCAAAGGGTCACTTACCGAATATCTTCCTTGGTTTGGCGCTGTCTCGCGGGTCTGGCCCCTGTCTATTTGCAGGAGCTCTGTTGCTCCACCCTGAGCGTCCAGCGTCGTGGCTCTCTTCGCTCTTCTAAGCAGGCTGAGCTTCTTGTCCCCCGGTCACGCACTTCTATTGCTCAGCGCCGTTCCTTTTCTGTTATTGGCCCTGCAACCTGGAATGGGCTCCCTGTGGAACTACGTCTAATACCTCGAGCCTTTGAGACTACGTTCTACTCTGCTCTTAAGACTGTTCTCTTTAGCCGTGGTTGGGTCGGGAGCGCTTCTGAGTAGATATTCTTGAAGAGGCGCTATATCAATGTCTGAAATGAATGAATGAATGAATGAATTTAGGATTATTTTGCAACAGTTAAATGGTGTTGTAAATTAGCTGAATCCTTGAAAGTAAGGAAAGAATGTAAGGGATTTCAGAAGTAATAAATTAAAGAAAATAATTATGGACAGTAAATAAATAAATAAGGTTACATAAGATAATAAAAAAGGCTTTTCCTTGTCCACACACTGCTTACTCAAGGCAACAACTCATATATAGAAAATTTAAACCAAAGCATATTCTTTGCTGCTTACCAAGAAAAGCAGATTTGAAAATAGATTAGTCTCACACTGCAATGGCATAAAATAATTGTACATATGTAGGAATTAATCTGTTGCAGTGCTTATTAAAACATTTGGTGTCTATAGTGTACTGAATCAATTGCTGTTTTTGTTTCATATTTTCAGAAGTAAAAAAAATAAGAAGAGTTAGGCGTAAAAAAAAATTGTTGTGTTTCCGGTAACGCGACCAACCCATTTTTAGGGCCGCGACCCAAATATTTTTGTAAAAATTTTTTATTAAAAAAAATATTTTTTTCAAAAAATATTTTTTTTCCCCCCAAAAAATTTAATTTTTTTCCAATTTCTTTTTTTTAACATTTGTAATGACATAACATAAGAGACGTCAACAAAATGAAATTAATAGGACTGTTTCTAGAGCAGTTTTAGGTGCAGACAGTCGGGAAATAGGCAGTTTATACTTGGTTAGAACACGTACTTTGTTTCAGCGTGCAAAAAAGACTAGTGGGGTATACTTTTTCGGATGGTCACTGCATAAAAATATTTTACAAAATAAAAATATTTTCCGACCTACCTACCCAATTTTTTAGCTCTGTTACCGGAAACACAACATATTTTTTTTGGCCTTAGGTGACCAAATCATAAAAAAATTCTTCATAATAACAGTGAAGTCTGATTGCAATTAATTCTTAAATGTATTGTCGGTGTATACACTAAACAGTAAGCAATAAGTGTAGTTTATTGAATGAAAAAATCAGCAATGACTAAATAATATAGCTTACAGTGATTGATGTTTAAGCATATTTATGGATTTAAATTGTTATTTAGTAATATTGTATTGATGGAAAAATATCGGAAATTTTTCGGAAAGTTTCCGGAAAGATACGTCGGAAAGTTTCCGAAAGTTTCCGGAAAGATATGAAACTTTCCGGGAAAGATTTCCGCCTCACAACACTAGAGGAGATGTGTTGCCAGATGTGCAGACCTGCACGGGAAAAGCTAAGTACTAACTAAGGGAGTACCACAGATACTATCGTAGCCACCATAACAATGATAATACACATACAAGCAATATACTCATTGACGTAACTAAACTGATGGCTGTTTCGAAGTATAACCCAATTCCACCCCATAGGCAGAACCAATCATGATACAATGGCCATTATAGCCATTAGACACAGTAGTAGGCACTGTGCCAAGGGCCAATGCACGAGTACCATGACTATTCACATAAAATTATAAAACTCGATGAGTTCGTGAGTCGTGACAAAACAGACGTCTCGAAATAATTTCAATGTGCAATTATGCATTTATAGCTTTACTGCAGAGCTACTAGCAGTTGAAGTCTGCAAATGCAGGTCTGCCTTGAGCCTATGATGACCTTAAAACAGCCCGGTCACAATATAATTATACACAATAACAAATGATGTGAAAATGACTGACCCATAGTGACTGAAATGCAAATGAATCAGCAATAAAAGATTTCAGTTTTCCATGGACCATGATAGCAACTCATATGTATCTGAAAACTCACATGATTTACATTAATTTTATTGTGATGCTGTAAATGTCTGAATTAGATGTCCTCGGGGCACCTATCTCTATGCTGCCTAGATGTCTGTGTATGTGTATGTCTGTGTATGTGTGTGCGCGCTTTCAGCTAGCGTTCATGAACAGAAGAATAAACTAATAAATTTATGTCGGTAATGTTTCCTGCAAAGTTTGCTGTTTCCTTTGGCCGCTGGTCTTTTGTGGTCAGAATGTCACATTGTTTAATGGTGGTCAAAATGTCACATTGTTTAATGGTGGTCAGAATGTCACGTTGTTTAATGGTGGTCAGAATGTCACATTGTTTAATGGTGGTCAGAATGTCACATTGTTTAATGGTGGTCAGAATGTCACGTTGTTTAATGGTGGTCAGAATGTCACATTGTTTAATGGTGGTCAGAATGTCACATTGTTTAATGGTGGTCAGAATGTCACATTGTTTAATGGTGGTCAGAATGTCACGTTGTTTAATAGTGGTCAGAATGTCACATTGTTTAATGGTGGTCTTGGTCAGTCCGAGTAAAAACATGTTTCGAGTCATGCTTGAGTCCTTGGGTGGAGTTGAGTACAATACCAAGTTCTGCCTATCGATATCTTAAGGAAGAGTCATTTTTGGTAGACATTCTTCCTTGCTAGGTGTCTGCTGTTATTCCAATATCCTGTGGCTATTTAAGTAAAAACACGACCACTGCCAACTTTGATGAGCATTGGTATTGAAAGCATCATCATTAGGATGAATGCATTTGCACATTCCATCCTCAGGGACAACTAACTTTGTCTTCAAATCTCCAAGCATTTAAGACTTTACGAAAAACCAAAGCAAGTCCACAGGTCCGGTATGAAATGATAAGTTAAGGCAATACAAGACAAGCAAATGCCAACAGACATGCAGCACTGACGTCTCAAATATTCAAAAATAGCTTCTTAGAACAAAACAAATTCAAGATAAACAGCAATACAAAGAAAATTTCTTAACCTTCCTCAGACACTGCATGACTCTAAATCAAAATTCCAGATGCCTTAGTAACAAGGATAAATTCAACCACAGAATAATCTAAGATCAAAGTGAGCACCTCTGAGTAATGATCTTGAAGGAGCAGGGCTTAAAGTGAGCCTGTACTGTCATGGACACTACCCAGGCACTTATTTTAAACTCTGAACACCCTACTGACACTTATTTGACCTGCAGAGCAGGGAAAGGTAAGGAGTGGTCAGGCAACTCTTTTTCCACACTTTAAGCACTGTGAAGGAGCGGTGTATAAATCATAAGTAATTGATTGATGGATTGATTGAGTAGAAGTGACAACAGCCTGAAAATTAAAAAAACACCGAAAAATACTGTAATTCAAGAACAAATATCATATGAAATAAAATACTCACATCAAACGTTGAGTAATTATTTGTGCAGGATGAAGCGTTCATTGAGTACATGTCACAATCACAACGCGTTGAACCAGACCACGTGACATTATTAAGACAGAGATCGTCGTACGAAACGAAGGGACTAACATTAGCAAAAGACGTTAACAGCAGTAGAATCACAGCGACGTAACTCAGCGTAAAACTCGAAACGATGGTCCTAGATCTCGAAGAATTCCGACTCTGACGCGTTCGAAACTTCCAATTGTCGTTTGACGTTACACCCGTGTTTGACTTTGAAGTAAAATCCTCTTCATAAAAAACCCGATTGAGACTGAACGTGGTTTCATTTATTTGCTCCGAACAAGAAATCCTGGCAGCTGTGTTGCCGTTTAAAAACTCGTCTCTTGAAATGAATGACGACGGGCAATCAGGATCTCGGCATTGGGTAGAGACCCGACTCGGTGAATTCCTCGATGGTGGCGTTGAGACTGTAAATGGCTCCTCCATCATCGTCATGCTCCGTATCTTGAACAACTGGCGGCAAAACAGATCAGCAACTCAAATCCAAAATGAAGACGAAGTCTTCGTTCGGATAATCTACGAAATAGACAGATACATTATTCAACGCAATGCATCGAAAATCCAACTGTCACCACCATTTTACTCCTACATGTAAACGTTAAAGTAGTTGTTGCAATGAGTAGCTAGAACGATTAAAGGCAGTGCAGAAGGGGCTGATAACTATGATATGCCAACTTCAACAATTCCTAACCCAAGGTGAAGTGCCTCGGCTTGTGGGAGCAGCCTACAACCCCATTTGGGTGCACAGATAGGTCACAAGAAGAATACAGCTCAACACACTGCATACAGCTGACAGGTCTTACTGAAAACAGGAACGGAATTCAGGTTATCAAAACAAGGAATGTGGTCCCTTACCAGCCTTAAGAAAATTCCTAAACTTTCAACTTCTGCCCTGTCCTAACCCCTAAAGCCACAGACAGCTCAGGGATAAATAAGAGACTATAAATTTATGGCTCAACACAGCCAAATCATACACTGTTTACACACTGACAGTGCCAGTCTCAAGATGTCATAAAGGAGGAGGGCAACTCGTTGTTATGACACAGTGTTGTTAAACAGCAAATCAAAGAGCCTCATATGCGATGAGAGCAAACTTATGCCATCCCTGACAAGTACCCACTCTCTGGTCTGGTCAAATCACCAGCTACTGACATCAGAAATAAGTGTCTGACTTAAGAGACCTGCTTAAGAATGACTTGGGAATTCCCTAAGTCAGTACTTAAGTACTTGTAGTACAGACTGTACAGGTGATGAAAAGGAAGAGCAAGAATCAGGAATGCAAAGAATTTGCTTACTTGAATATACAATTACAGGCAAAGTTTAAAAGCCACAAAGCAATCGAGCTCCACGTGAAATCTACCCACACTAGTTAGCACTCTGTCTCAGATCCGCCCAATCCTAATGCCTGGATAAAAATAAATCGCATGATGTCACATACATAAAATTTATACTGATTGGCATTTATAAAAAACCTGGAAAGCCACAGGCAAGTATACAGTGCATATGAAATGCCTTCATGAATGACTAGAATCATTAGATAATTTTGTGACCAAGCTGTGTAATTTATACTGTAGGTAAATTTTACCATGGCTCATTGGTTGGCTGCCTACCAGTTCAACCCCAATTTAAATCACAGCATGTCATATTAAAGGACTTAGAGCCAAATAACATTCACAGCAAAGGTTGCCAGAGAATCTGACTTCTTCTGTCTAAACTTGGAGTGAACAACCCCAGAAGCATTGCAAATGAGGGTGTGCACACATGAAATGCACAGGTGTAACTTACCATGTGACACTCTGTGACTAAAAAATCCTACTAATTTAAGAGCCTGTGATATCCTAGATTTAATATAACATCAGGTCAGGGCAGCATGCTGGACAATCAGCCAAGGTCAAGGGTTCAAATTCCAGCCAGGACAGAGTTCACCAACTCATGCACTACACACAAAAGCAGAAAATTGACCACATGTACAGTGTTTGTGTGAAGAACAGGACAACAGAGATCTGCCAACACTACTGGAATGTTGGATTACTAAGCACTGGTAATATAATTAATCAATTATAATCACTTTTAAAACACGGTTTTATGCATGCACTGCAGTGATTTATGATTTTGGCTTACTATGCGTTCATTGTATCAAGTAAGTTTTGCACTCAGGACTGTAAGATTAGGAATGGACATTGTACACCATGTCACAACCAAGCATTGTTTGAAGACATATATTGTAGTATGTGACATGATCAATGTTTAAAAGACACTGTTGGATTAATTTTTGATGAATCTAGGGTAACCCAGGTCTGCCCATTGACGCTACTGTATGTGACTGCAAAAACATGAAATTTCTTAAACTTCCCACCTTCAACAATCTTTCAGGGTTTTACCAACTCTTCTCTTCTGCCTTTAAGTGCCATCATCACTTGGTCTTCTAGTCCAACCCAAGGGCACTGGTAGCACATTGGATAGCACACTGACATGGAGATCAGTGGACTTGAGTTCGAGCCCCTGAAGGGTGGACGTGCTTTGTAGGCTGCTATTAGCGCTGCGCTGTCTGTTCAGTGTAAGTAGTTAAGATTTATGTCCTCTGTCATTTGCGTTCTTGTGAATTGTTTCAATTGCATAACTTCACACTGTAACCAGTTGTGGTCGGTCAACACGATTGTTCAATAATTAATATTATGTTTAAAACTGAACGAATTGAACAGTAATTATTCATAATAAACTCAGTTCAATTCTGGAATTTGTAAGGACAAAAAAGTGCAATTGTGCATGCAAGAAAGTGTTACCTCTGTGCAACGTAGTCTTTGCTATTAACCAAGGAGACTGTTTCAACGAGAGTTACGAGACTCAAAGCGCAGACTAGTCTAAAACATGGTGTATTCTAACATAAAATTCCGCCAAACAGCTACAAGTGTCGGTCTGATAGCAGCCTCGTTGGTCCAAGGTTTAAAATCAAATCCTCGCTGTAGAGATTGTCATAACAGAACTTAGTCAGACAGCCACAATGCAGCAGCACAGGCACTGTAGTAGATAAGATAAGGAGGCTGGGAGTCGGCATTAACCGCCAACCCATAGAATTGGTTAATTAATTTAACTCAAAGGCAGTAACACTGAATGCCAATCAGAGGGTGGGGTGGGAGTATAATTTATAAAGTTCAACTTGTTGAAGAAAACAAGAATACAGTCAGCTTCAGTAGCATTCAAGCAAACCACAATTTCCACACCCAAGGCTCATAGACAGCCATTTGCACTAATAGACTGAAATACACATGCGGTGGGGTTAACCAGCCGGTTATCTCAGTCCGTGGGGTGTCCTCAAGCCGTGCCTTGATGTACAATGCAGTTTTATTGAAGGAAGTCCTTCCCTGGCGCCAAGTCCATTGCTAGACTTAGAGTAGAAAGAGGCAAAGGACCCAACTGTAATTGCCTGCTAAAGGGATCAGAAGATAATTTGGTTTCAAAGTGCACTTTGTTTCCACAGTCACTCTCTGCCTTCCAACATCAAACACAGTCTGCAAAATATGCCTGTGTGAAGCAACTAATGGATGGAGAATTGGAGATCTTAATAAAGCCATATTTAGTCGTATAGCATGACTGGCTACTAATTTTAAAAAATTAAAACAGTGTGATGTGGAATCATAGAAAAACTTCAATGTACTGGAGTGTTGCAGAAGCTGGTACGCTCTGCTCTACTACCTCTTCCTTACTTAAGAAGGTGACATGGATTAAATGTATTTTTTTCATTATACAAACTATGCTACATCAAACAAGAATGCCAATATAATTTTACAAGTTCTAAAAATTAAAAAATGTCAAAATAACTCTAAGAATACAAAAACTTCAAGAATGCTAAGGATATAATTATAAAATTTCTAAAACATTAGGAATGTTATTAATTTAATTATAATCTTCTAAGACTTAAAGAATACTAATATAATGCTAATTATTTCATTCAACTAAATTACAACAAAACGTAAAGTAATCATCTTAACTGTAATAATGGAAGTATTATCTTGAAAAAATCATCTTGGATATAATTTAATAGTAAAAAACCTCTAATTACACATTGTTAATGCAAATTGACCCTGGAACTCTAAATAGGCCTCTGACCATTTTCTCTTGAAGAACCATAACCCAAACAAATTTCTAATATTATTAAACAATTGGTGCACCATAGCAATGCAAACAACAAGTGCATAAAGTAAGCCCTTCATTTTATTTATGGATATACTCCATGTGTGTATTTACAGGAGCAAACTAAGGGTCCTTTATCTTTCACTGCCCTGTGTATTTACAGGAGCAATGGGTCCTTCACTGCCCTCAATCAAGATTTATTCTCTCCATTCATGCTGTTACTGAGCATTGGTTTATCTAAAAAAAACTTTAAACCGTAGTTTTTGAAAAGTTTTTCCCTCTTTTTAAATTTTTCCCCAGAAAAATTCTGTTTTTCTGTGTTTAAAAAAAAAATTCTGTGGTGTTTTTAAAACATTTATGCACCCCCATTAATTATTGAGTGTCTGTAATTATTTCCTTTTATTTTAAATTGTCTGATGTCTCCATGTTTTCAATGATTCGGCTAATTGACATCACTATGTCACTATTTGACCACTTTAACATCATCAATTGAAGCACAGTAGTGACAGAACAATAAATGCTATTGTTTATTGCACACATTCAATTCTGTTGATACAATCATGAATGAACAAAGTACAGTGCAACAGGAACCCGCAGCAAAATCTAATAGCTTTAATATATTAACCTAACTCCTCTCCCTTAATTATTATTCTTGAATGTTTTCACAGCATATATGAAATTCATACAAAGATTTTTGATATCAAGTTCTAATATAAGTAAAATTTCAAGTACAATACTTACAGTTTAATTTTTTATTGCTTGTCAGCTCATGAACTTATGCTTAGTTGCTTACCATCCATATTTTAAAAGATATCAATATTTTTTATTTCCAATTTTCTTATTTAACCAAAGTTATAACAAATAAATACTTGTTGCGGATTAATGTTAGGCTTACATAGTGCTTACAAATAAAGTTGCATTATTTGCTGATTAAAATTAAATTGCGTAAACAAGGTTTTAATTTAAAACTGCAGTACAAGAGGCAACAACGTCAGAGCATTTTCTTTTAGGTTTTGCAATTTTTTATTTTTGCAATGGAACGATGTTTTTTTAAACCGTTTGTAACATCTATGTCTCAAACCACACAACACAGGCAGCATCTGTGTGAGCTTTGTCAATAACCTATGGATTATCTGCCAATTACTTGGTCCTATAATAGAAGCAAGGTAAATACAATCTACATGCAGTGTTGCAAGCCATTACATAAATTTGAGAGCAGGTAACCAGTCTTCTCCCTCACCATCTTACCTTCCAACTGATAGCATACTTAAGGTATGTGAACTCGTTACAACCAAGTTGGCCACATGTGGGTAAAGAAATTTCAACCCTGGTGTGGATTTGAACCCAAACTTTTTGGTGACAGTCCAGCATATTTAGCATGAGATTATCTGAAAATTTGCATTAAATAATCGCGCAAGTATTATCCAGGCTACATGAGAATGTATAACAGGTGTAAAGTTTTTCATACATAGGCCTATACTTTGCCTGGGGCATCAAATGTATGTCTTGGGGTGCCAAAATGCATACTTTGCCTAGAGTGCTGTTGGGGCTAAGGCAGCCCTGATCTCACCTGTAACCAATTAAAGTAAATCGATTTGCAGGGTCATAACTCTGTTTGGCAAGTGAAGAGGGAACTGCCCATCAAGATCAAGTGAGTATACATCCTTTAAAACGCCTATATAACAGCATTGCCTAGCAATTTGAAATGATTTAATTAATTCATTGAGCAAAACAATATTCCAAACTTCCAATATTATGGAGGAATCCTTCATGTTCGCTCCCCATTCCCCAAATTAAACAGTGGGAGACAACGCAATGAACATCTGGCTCAATGTCACAGCGCTTGTGAATAAGCTAATCAGCACTTGGCATCCTCAAGTCTCATATGGGTCTTGCTCCAAAGTATCTTTGTGATCTAATACGCCACCACATTTCTGCCACTTCGCTGCGTCCTCTTAGGTCCTCTGATCAGCTTGACCCCTTTGTTCCCCACATCAGGACCGCTATGGCTCAATCCAGATCATTTGTTGCATTGGTCCATCCCTATTGAATGGACTTCCCCTCCATTAGTACACTCTGTCATCCTATTTAGTACTCTATTGTCATCTTTCTCTCATCTCAAAACTTACCTTTTCTCTCATGATCGCACTGGTCAATTCATAAGAATATTATACAAATGATCAGGGTCATAAATCCCTGGGCAGAAAAGGCTGGGAATTTCCATCCTACCCCGAAAAAGTGCAGAATTTGGGAAAAAGATTGCTACAGGATATGGTGCAGAGTTGGATGCTTGGTTGGAGAACTAGAGATGAGCAGAGACGGGGGTCAAGAACGATGGAGACCATCAAGTGGAGCGGGATGGTTAGATGGAGTAAGGCTTGCAAAGATATTTAGTATTGCAGGGTGTTGTAGGCTAATGATAGGACTTTAAAGCGAATCTGACTTGAGATTTTTAGCCAACGGAGTGATCTGAGGATAGGAGTGATATGATAACATTTGGGTGATCTAGTGAGTTTGGAATAAGTTACAACATATGGATGATATGGTGTTAGTTATATATAAGTTATATAAATATGCGTGTGTAAGTTGTTTATTTTAGCAGTTCAGGGATCATAATGCCCCAAAATTTACATCATATCCCTGCAGCATGATGAAGCAAAGTGACAAACTGGGTACAGTGGGAAGGGCATCACTTGTCGATTCTGCATATGAATGGGGTCAAGTTGTCCTAACATTGAAACAGCCACATACAATGATACACAATCACGTATACACAACAGATAATCGCGTCCATAAAATCTTGACTGTCAATGATCCGTCACAAACAGAGCAAAATCTCGGCGACTATGTTATCACCATTCACCACTGTCTGTTACGCCCGTAAATCACGTACAAAACCTAAAGAAACCCACTTCTGTACTCACATAATCAAAGCCTCATGTGCAGTGGTAACAATAATCCTCACGTTTACAGTGTAAAACTATCCGATAAACACACATTAACACAGTATATCGAACACAAGTATGTGAATAATGTTCCTTAGCTTGTCACAAATCGCCTACTGCATAAAACCAATTAACTTTACATCAAGAATTAATCTCGAGCTTCTTATGACTCACGAAAACAATTCAACCTAAATATAGAGTACAGAACTTTTTGAATCATTTCCTCACCATATCCGGACAGTTTTGGCCCACACACTGGCGTGGGCAGTGGATAGCCTACTTGTTGCACTATTCATGAAGTAACGTTCCATGCATAGAGAAACGTGCCAACAAAACTCACCTGTGTGCATTGTAAATACCATAGTCCAGCAGAGCTATCTATATCGATATAATAAGTGGCTCTGCCATGATAGTCGAATAATCCGCCGAGACAATTATTGGCACCTTTGATTGGTACCAGCCTAGACAGGTAAGCGTGGCGGCGCAAGGTCAAAGCATTGAGCTAGAATTTTCTAGATAGGACAATCTGTACGATTACTGCAGCAAGCAAGATCGCAAATAATAAGGTAGCTCGATAATCATTGTTCAAGAGAACCAGCACAATCATAATAATCAAAGCAGTGTGAGAATTGTGGAAAAATAACTGGGGGTTGGACTATGATCCACTTGGAATTGGAGTGTAAAAAACAGACTTACTATGGGACTCTAAGAAAGACTGGCAGGGTTGAAACTCCCCAACCGTCTGGGTCCTGGCAATTCTCACCCTGATTAAAGGCTATGGAAGATAATTGTTTTTAAAATGCCTCCCAACATGAATGGGGAGCACATCTATTGCAGAGGTTAAATCAAAGTTAAAAACTCATTTGTTTTCATTGCATTATAACTAGATTTGTAGTAAAGTGCGCTCTTGTGCAAGACTTGTTTTTCTTAAAGCGCGGTATAAATGACTAATTGTATTGTACACACATTTGAAGTGGACTGCTAGGGACCATCCATATATTACATATGCAAAATCGCACTTTCAACTTCTCCCCTCTGTTGCAACTCGTACGAATAATCTGCCTATCAATTTTGTCTTGACTAAGCGCCTGTTATAAACTCGTTCCTGTGAATTGAGAAGCCTAGAGGACAAGTGCTTAGGAGCAAATGCACAATTCGCTGGCATCATTCACTGGCATCCCCGATTATACTTTGCAACCGTAATCCCAATATTTCTGTAAGGCACACAAAATACAAAAAGTTGTTCTGGGTGCTCACCAGAAACAGAGAATCGAGTTAGTTAGGGTCAAAATTCGCCTAAGGTCAAGAACAACTAGGGACATTGCACAGCCAAGAGAAGAGATATCTCTGTCCTGAGACAAAGTACACAGCTTCCCAGAATGAGATGGAGAACATCTGGTGTCTTTAATTACATTCCAAATTTACCGGGGTGCGGTGGTGTAGTGGTGGCGTCGTTGCCTTGGAGCCAGAAAGTTCGAGGTTCGAATCCACCTTGCCGCGTAAGGACCTTGGGCCTTCACTCACAATTGCTCAGCGCTTCGGCGTGAAACTCCGAAGCAGTGTCCGCTCTGCATTCGGAAGCGCCTCTGAGTAGAGTGAGCTTGAAGGGGCGCTATAACAAGTGCACATACAAACATAGTGCTATTTAATGTAACGTGATAACAAAATAAATTTAACACACCCTTGCTATCGGGTAGTAATAATTTAATAATAAGACATCACATCCTGTAAAATGTAACCAGATGAATACATAAAATTATATTATACTAATAAAGTATTCTTTGGTAGAGTGAATTTAATTCATCAGATGTTCTAGAAAGAATATATTGCCAGTGTCATGAACTCGTTGAACTGAACAGGTTGAATATTACATGCAGTCACTAAATACAAGTCTATAAAACAATAAGTAAAATACAGTGAACCCATTTATTACTCAAAATAAATGCATCGGTATATGACATGAAATACTAGATGTAAGCTTACAGAGGTCACACAGTTTTCTGAACACAGTGAGATTGAAAGCAGACTAAAATGTAATCTCATTCAAGGAACATGTACATGAAATCACATTCCATTTGTGTACATAAAATCACATTCCATTTGTGTACATGAAATCACATTCCATTTGTGTACATGAAATCACATTCCATTTGTGTACATGAAATCACATTCCATTTGTGTACATGAAATCACATTCCATTTTACGGAGTCTGTCATTGGAAACTTTCTGCATGGTTCTACTCATAATAAATACATGCTAACATGTAGATGCATCATCACAGATGACAATTAGCACAAATTTTAACACTTCAGTGGCGAGTGTACTGAAAGCACCTGGGATAAAATGCAGCTTGTCGCGGAAGCGCCAAGAAATAAATGGCCATTCACTTCAATGACCCACATGTATCTTTACTGTTTATTATAAAAATTGTTGCTTAAAATGATATATGTACCAAAATTTAATATAAATTTTAAAACAAATACAATAAATACATCAATCAAAATGAGTAGTAAAATTAAATGAAAACTCAAATCTGAATTGCTTCCAAGAAAAACACAACAACCAACATATACATGCACCCAACACAAATACTCTCACTAAAACAAAACAAAAAATTATTTTTATTCAAAAATGCACAAAAATAAAAAAATAACCCAAAATACAATGCTTTTACAAAATAAAATAACAGTGATCGACTAGAGCAGCAAAAATCTATCTCCAAATCATTGAATGAACGACAAGGTAAGGTACAAAAGGTAAGGTAATCACTCATTTATGATGCTCCTTTTCCAACACAAGTTACCCCATCAGTGTTGTGGCACTGCACAAATACAACTAAACATCGGTTTCCACGGCCCATTGAAGCGCTTCTCAATTTCAATTTCACGCACTGGCATTTGAAATTCACGTGCTTTACAATAGTCACATGTCACCATGAATTTCACAGTTCTTTACTCAAAGTTAGATATGCATAAAACTAAATGATAGCTCTAAAATCATAGGAAACATGTGGGAAAAACACTCAAAATTTACAGAATTCACCAGTTCTATATGTCTTCGGACATGGTTCGTAATTAAGCAGAGGATTTTCATCGTAGTAACACAATTTTTTCCGATGCCACCACACACAAGAGAATTGTGATTCTGACAGTATCATAGTTCACCTGTCATTTAAGTGTCACAAATTCGCACAGGAAGCATTGGAACTTCTTCACAAAGATCTTTGGCAATTATACAATATACAAATATTATACATGCATACGGCAAATTCACAAGGAATTTTCTCTAAGCCAACAATTAACCACCAGAGAAATATATCTTCCAAGTCTGTTCACAAAGGTGCATAAAAAATTTGCAATTGCCATAGTCCTTGAGCCAAGTTGAACTCCTTAACTAAGATTTCTTTTTATAGCTTCTTAAGCACCATCATTATCATATTATCTCAAACAAGACAACACTATTTAATTAACCTTCCAAGCATCAGTAACTGCTGTTCTCATGCTGATGTTTTGCACCAGTCAAGGTTTCAGTGCGCAAAACAACGTGCAAAACACTGAGCGTTTGAATGTAGTAACGACAAAGTCAAAATCCTTTCTTTGCTCGCTGAGGTAAAATGGTTGCTTGAGCTGATTTGAAGAAAGACAGAAGGCCGTAGCGCTCTCCTTTACGTCGGAAGTAATTCGAAACGATGTCTGAGTCTAAGTATAAAGCAAAAACAATGTATATGTACATGCCCATTTGT
This sequence comes from Lumbricus rubellus, assembly GCA_945859605.1. Classification (NCBI taxonomy): domain Eukaryota; kingdom Metazoa; phylum Annelida; class Clitellata; order Crassiclitellata; family Lumbricidae; genus Lumbricus; species Lumbricus rubellus. The sequence continues at coordinate 26,706,754 of OX243814.1, forward strand.
TATTATGCATGTGCAGTTATTATAGCGCCCATTCAAGCTCACTACTCAGAGGCACTACATCAGAGTTTCATGCCGAAGCGCTGAGCAATTGCGAGCGAAGGACTTGCTCAAAGTCACTACACGGTGGCTTGAGGTGGATTCGAACCTGTAAACCTCCGGCTGCAAGGCAACGAACATACCCACTACACCACTGCACCCCCATGTAAAAGTAAATAAAATCTAAAATTTAGAGTTGAAAGATTGTCGTGTAATAAGAAAAGAAGTCTGAGAAAGATGACTGGGGTGGGAGTGGTAATATTAAAGCAGTGAACTGACAACATCTTGGGAGACAAGTTCAGTCAAGAATATCTTTGCATGAACATCTTCTGAAGTAAACAGAGCCGTCCAACTCCAGATTGAGATATGTATATAAACCCTAAAAGCAATTCTTTAACGTTATTCGGGTGGTTAGTTTGAACATCATGAATCAAATTCCTATCAAACCTCAATTAGCAATTACTGATCTGTGACTTGATTAGTAATTATAATCATTCCTCTCGAAATTCAATTCACAAGTGCGACTTGACTGCTGAATCATTGTAAGAAGATCAAGTATAGCGGCACTGAATGAACTATTTAAGATGATTGACAGATTGTCATGTTACCTGAGGGCAGGTCTGGCATTACAGACGTTGGTAAAACATAGTCGCCGGCAGAAAGAGAGATACACAAAGCAATTGGAACCAACCATACGCAAACAGTGAAAAACGCCAAAACCTAAAACAGATAATGTTCATTGTTAATAACAAGTAATCTTCAGAAATAAAATTAAAAGGTGATAACTCTTAAACCACCTCTGACATGAAGCAGCAACGAATGGAATGAAGGAAATGGAATTAGGTTTATAAACATCATTTCTCTCTGCCTTTGCAGTTTAGGGTGAGAGCAGCCTAACTTTTCCCTAGTCAAGTCGGAAATTCATTCATTCATTATGGATATTTATATAGCGCCCTTTCGAGGTTACTACTCCCAACCCTGCTGCCAATTCGTTCATTTGACGGCCTTCAGTTTAATTTTTTTACAACTGAAAAAAATGAAAGAAACCTCTGTGACCTGCATATTCTGCCATATTAAAAAGATTCACCAAACGTCGAGAGAGAGAGAGAGATAGACGGCATCTCATTAGGCTATGAACACAAACAATTCTCTTTGAAATGCTTCTTCTTCCTAAGGCACATTTTTAGACAAAAATCGAAATCAACCGACCAACCTCTGTGAACGAATGCGATGTTGATAGGAAATGAGAAAATGCAAAATAATGATCAACTGCAAGTAGTGCTGAAACAAATCATAAATTTTCATTAAATCACTCAAAATCGTGCAAAAATATTTGTTAATAGTGCTTTGAAATTAGTTATCAGTTAGCTATTGACAACCAAAATGAATAAACAGCTATATCAGAAAATCAGTTATTTTACACTAGTAGTTGACACCATCACTTCATTATGACTATTATTACACAAGCTTTAAGTTTTACATTACTTACAGCAGCTGCTGCAGCAAGCTCAAAAATGTGGATACGTCCTTTACCCTTTACCAACACAGTAACATCTATTGAGAACAGGCTATGAACAACTTCTCCTTTAACCCAACAGTCATTGGGTAGCACCTCTCTTTATTTTAGTCCTATTCATGCTCATGCAGGTGATAATTTTCCAATGCAATAGTGATTGGTGTATTAGCAACCATAATAAATAAATCATTAAATAAAATCAGCATTTAATATGAATGACTTTATATTAGAGCAAATATACACACCTACAGAGAGTAGGAACTTTGGGGAGGTCAGTTCTATAAGTGGAAAGGTTTCCATAACGAAGAAATACATGAGGTTAGTCGTCAGACACGCGCCAATCAAAGCAAGTGGCATCTCTTCAAACACCAGAAGACCAATCAGAATCAAAGCTGTAACCTGCAAAAAGTAGTCAAAACAAACAGCACACTTATCAATTATTACCTGGTACACATCATAGGTATGTGAATGCGGTATAGGTCGTTGTCTGGAGCTGCATTTTTCAAGTAACAGCAAATTCCGGTAAAATAAAAAAAGGAAAAACACACAAAATAAATGTTTTGTTCATATTATGACATGTAGATTTTATGATGCCCTATTGCCCAATAGTTACATATGTTACTTATCATCACATCAATGTTTTAAAACCTGAATAATGCTCATTATCATTACTTCCATCAAAAGATGTCTAGTAATAAATTAATGAAAAAATAATAAAAACACACTTTCTACATTCAAAATAAATTATTGATCAGCATTATGAGTACAGAGGAGAGCAAAACAAGCAACAATCTGGACTCCGGAGGGAAGAATTGGTAGAGGGAGGCCAAGGAAGAACTGGATGGAGACTGCACGGGAGGATTTGCAAGGTCTGGAGATGACGTGGAATGATGCTGTCAAGGTGGCGATGGACAGAGTGGAATGGAGAAGCTGCGTTGCCCGATGTGCAGAGCTGCACGGGAAGGACTAAGGTTATAAGGTAATTATGAGTAGGGGGATACATTTTTGACTGCTCTGTATGAATATGACTAAGCGCATCACCAGTGTGAAACTGATAGACAATTCCAGATATCAAACTTGATGTTAACATCATACCAAGATCAGATACTTGATTATCTTTCTAGAAACCACTGTGTGTTCTTCAACGAGATCTGCCAAGTAGTATAAGCCAGCAACTGCAAACATGAATTATTTTTTACTAGTTAACAACTTAACATGTTTCACACTTCACACTAATGACTACAGTTAATCAGACAATATTTATTCAATCAAATGTTTACACCTCATCCCAATCTCATCTTTGTGGGGCGCGGTGGTCTAGTGGTGGCGTCGTTGCCTTGAAGCCGGAAGGTTCGGGGTTCGAATCCACCTCGCCACGTAAGGATCTTGGGCAAGTCCTTCACTCGCAATTGCTCAGCGCTTCGGCGTGAAACTCCGATGCAGTGTCCGCTCTGCATCGGGAGCGCCTCTGAGTAGAGAGCTTGAAGGGGCGCTATAACAAGTGCACATACATACATCTAACAGACTGTATTCCACTTCAGATTTTCTTAGCAGATTTATCATCCATTGGGGAAAAGTTATCTTGAAAATATCTGCTCTCTGAGCTACATCCCACAACAGCGCTTATTATTTCCGCAAAGTAAGTATTAAAGTGAGTAAGTCCAGTGCCACATTTTCTATAAATGAAATGGACAAATATTAAAAGCCGGAAATGTCAAATTACACGTCTAACCACACCAATTTTATTTAACCAAATGGCAATCAGTTTAACAGTTCATTTCTGACGCTTGTAAATATTGTATGTTTATAGTGATTAAATATAATCTAACAGAGCTCTTGTTAATGGCTGGTACAAACTCATTTCGTGGAAATATTCAGCTGTTAACAATAATAATCTTTTTTTAGTGAAACGCCTGCATGACGCACTGCGCTTTACATTTACAAGTTATGCAGTAATCTTAATTAAACTTAACTACTAAGGCGTAGAAAAAAAAATTGTTGTGTTTCCGGTAACCCAACCGACCCATTTTTACGGCCGCGACTCAAATATTTTTGCAAAAAAAATTTTTTTTTTTAAATTTCAAAAAAAAAATTTTTTTCTTTTCAAAAAAAAATTTAAAAAAAGATTTTTTTTACATTTGTATTGACATAACATAAGGGATGTCAACAAAATGAAATTAATAGGACTGTTTCTAGAGCAGTTTTAGGTGCAGACTGTCGGGAAATAGGCAGTTTATACTTGCTTAGAACACGTACTTTGATTCAGCGTGCAAAAAAGACTAGTGGGGTATACTTTTTCGGATAGTCACTGCATAAAAATATTTTACCAAAATAAAAATATTTTCCGACCTACCTACCCAATTTTTTTAGCTATGTTACCGGAAACACAACATTTTTTTTAGGCCTAACTGAACAGACAGCTTTGCAATGACATGGTGCTAATAGCAGCCTACAAAGCATATCTCGAACTCACTACCTCTCGCACTCTACGCCAGCATGTTATCCATTGCGCTACCGGGCCCCCAGAGGATGTTAGTCAAAACTCAGAAGCTCAGAGCACTCTATTCTATCCCAGTCTAGGACGGCCATATTGTTTATCTTGGTCGCAGCGATGACCGAGTCACCACGCTCTTTTGCCCTATGCATTCCAATTACACCAACTCCTAACTGAACATGACTAATGCTGGAAGTATTGTGGGGCACGGTGGTGTAGTGGTGGCGTCGTCGCCTTGAAGCCGGAAGGTTCGAGGTTCAAATCCACCTCAAGTCGCCGCGTATGGACCTTGGGCAAGTCCTTCACTCACAATTGCTCAGTGCTTCGGCGTGAAACTCCGATGCAGTGTCCGCTCTGCATTCGAGAGCGCCTCTCAGCAGAGAGAGCTTGAAGGGGCGCTATAACAAGTGCGCATACAAAACAAACTGCGGTGCACCGGAACAGCAGAAAAGAAATACACCTCTGCCCAGGCATATCCACTAAAAGTCGTCAAATAATGCGCAAATCAGTCAATTCCTCACCTGATGCCAGAGTTATAAGAAATAGTTGAATAGCCACTGAGAAAAGCATCAAACAGTACATAAACCACATTTTTATTAACTGCCATCTACCTAGAAAAATAAACAGATTATTGCGAAAAAATCATTCAATTAAGCGCTCTAATATCGCCCAATGTCCGCTGCATTCGCAAGATGACCATAGTCACACACATCATTAATAATGAGTAACCAGTCGTTTAATATAAACTCCGTGGTACTTTCCTTCACAAACTTCGTTCAAAATTTCTCAGTTATTTCTCAACCCCAGACCTCCAAAACACATTTTCCATGTAGTTTAAATTACTTGATCTTATAATGAAAGTTTTGTGGTGATGATCGAAACTTTTGGAAAATATAGATGTATGTCCAAAATGAAAAGTCATTTTCAGCAGAACGCTTTTAGCTGAGTTGGCATTTCACGTTACACACGGGTTGGACACATGCAAACAGTTGGTCAATGTATGGAGATAACGTTGAACGTACGACGGTAAAGTTATTGATTACCTGATTTCCGACGACGGTAGATGTTTTTCTAAAGCGGTAAGTTCATATCGAGTCTTATTTTCGATTAAATTTGTTGAAATCGTGATAAACACGTGCTGTGTAAGATTCACTTTGAACAGATTTTGTCGGTTTACGGTGTTTTTCATTCTCACCATCGCCATCTAGCGAATGCAGTTAGATCAATTTCAGGTCGTTTTGTGGACAGTTTATGAAACTGCTCTTCCATCTAGCGAATGCGAGGAACGCTTCCAACACCGATGTATCTCCAAATTAATAAAGCAGCATTATTTAACGATAAAAACTAGTCGATGACGTTTAAGATACTAAATAAAATATGTTTTGGACGTCCGAAGAAATTTCAAAAGCCGTGGTAAGTTTTAAACGAGATTTTGAATTTATTTTCGTAGGTGAGGGAGTGTAGGCTACGTAGATGTACTTTTGTGAACAGAACGTTCGCAGTTGTACGCGTCAAGCGTGGCTTGAATGTTAATTACTAATTAGGTACTTAATAAGGCGGGAAAGATGGCCAGAGGTGGTGAACAACCTGAAGGGCTATTCCATGTTAGCTGCACGACCTATTGCTACGCTACTGCCCCCATGTAGTCACCGGTACAAGGCACTGCAGGCTCGCTCTCCGCAGGCATAAATCCGGATTTTTTTGTATTTTGGCGGTCTTCTTTACACGTTCTTCTCGTGCTTGACGCTTAGCAGCGCCACTTAAATAAGACTTAGAAATAACTTGGGGCACAGAAAGAGAGTACCGTACAATAATTTAAAAGCATACAATTTCCAAGTAGGCTAAGCCCAAAGTGTGTGCTGTGTACGCTGTAGGCCTACATGTAGGTTTGAATACATTCTGAATATCCTTAAAAGTACAAATTTTACTCTGACCCCGGGGGTCCTTGACAGCCGGGGGCTCTTGTGCACTGCACAAGCTGCACAAGCTATTGCTACGCCACTGAACGATAGCCTAATAGGTCTACCCGTCCATATAATGCGAAAGATGTAATGTAAATGTGTTCACAAAAACCACAGTTGTCACAAAATAATGCGAAGTAGCCTACTAATTAAGTTTGATTAATAAAAAAATTAGCAATCTCTGCGGGCCCCTGGAGGTCGTGAGCCCGTGTGCTTTGCACACATTGCACACATGGTAGCTACGCCACTGGTATTAAGCAATTTTTTAGTGTTTGTTTGTTTGTATGTGCACTTGTTATAGCGCCCCTTCAAGCTCTCTCTACTCAGAGGCGCTTCCGAATGCAGAGCGGACACTGCATCGGAGTTTCACGCCGAAGCGCTGAGCAATTGTGAGTTAAGGACTTGCCCAAGGTCCTTACGCAGCGAGGTGGATTCGAACCTCGAACCTTTCGGCTTCAAGACTTTAGGCCTATCATTCACGCTAAAATTAATTTACTTTCCATTATTTATCCTTAGATCTTTAGACTGTCATGCACCCAATCAAGTCAAGTCAATCAAGTTTATTACTCCCATAAAAGAAGACAAATATAGGCCCTACAGCAGTTCGTTAATATGACTTGCTAATAAGCTAAGAATGTTAGATATAAATACGTGTAGCCTACAAACAAGTATCAAGTCCAGGGAAGCAATAGGAGCCCCAGAAGGGAAGATCCCACTAGCTAGGGGCTCTAGATAGGTAGATAAGAAAATCAATCGCCATCGTCAATACAATAGGTACTTAGTTCACGTAGGCCTACATGAGAATTATGGGACAGGTTTACAGCTTACCTAGGCCTACTAGGAATGCGATCAGGCCATGCAGCGACATCTACGTCTATTTAAGTACGGCCACCTAGCGACTGTAGCGATATTACATTTTTAAAAATTTATTTATTTATTTACTGAGAATTTGATATAGAGTTCCTTAAAGGTTCTACTCAGGAGCGCTCCCAGTCCAACCCCGGTCGAATAAGACAGTCTTGAGAAGAGAAAGAAATGAAGTAGAAAGGCCAATAGGTATTTTACGAAGGATAACAGGGAGCTCATTCCAGGTCGCATGGCCAGCCACGGAGAAAGCACGGCGCTGCCTGATTGCAGTCCGTGAGCGTGGAGCAATAAGTTCCGCTTGTGCAGCTGATCGGAGAGAGCAGCGGCGTTGGACATGCGTGGTCGAGCAGCAGAGCTCCTGCAAGTATAAAGGAGTCAAACCCTCAAAGCAGCGCCTGATCAAGACTGAAATTCTGTAAGTAATGCGCTGTGGGTAAGGGAGCCAGTGGAGTATACCCCGCAGTCGATCGAGTCGTGGGCTACGATCGACTTGGCTCGGCCGACTCGCCGACCTTTTTACGACTCGATCGACTTGGCTCGGTCGACGATCGACTCGATCGACTTCGTCGACTCGCCGACCTTTTCACGACTCGGTCGACTTGGCTCGGCCGACGATCGACTCGATCGACTTCGAGTCGACTTGACCTAGTTTTGTCTCTTGCTCACCCCTGCAGTTATATGATCTCAAAATGAAATCTGCGTGACATCACACTAAGCCTAATTTCGTATTCTCAGTGAATTTATAGTACATGTGCACTGTAATCGTAGTGACGTCACAATAGGCCTCGTTTAGATTCTGTAAAATTAATGAGTTTCAAAAATTATTACGGTTGATCTGCGTAATAATCGAAGTGACGTCACAATTCGTCTAGTTTATACTCTCAAAATGCTCTTCTTTAATAGTAGATATGTATAATAATTAAAGTGACGTCACAGTAGGCCTTGTTTATATGATCAAAATGCACTTCTATAATATTACATTTTGTATCATAATCGAAGTGACGTCACAATAGGCCTAGTTGTTTTAATTCTCGAGGTGAACCTGTAATAGGCCTATAATAGTAAAAAAAGGGCATCATAATCAGAGTGACGTCACAATAAGCATGGGTCTAGTTTTGTATTCTCAAAATTAATGAAATTATATGATAGTAGATCTGTATCCTGATCGAAGTGACGTCATAAAAGGCCCCGTTTTATATTCTCAAAATTACCATCTACATAATATAATAATTTATACAGGCCTAAATGTATCCTGCTCATTCAGGAGCGGATCCAAGAGGGCAATCCGGCCATGCCCCCACTTCATTCGGACCCTCCTCCCATCAGTTTTCAAGAAGCTGTAAATCAACGCAACGGGAACAGGAAGGTGAGAGAGAAACTAGCACATGACTAAAAAAGTCATCAGATTTTAAGTAACCGGAGTTGCCACGAGTTTTTAGAAGTTTTTTGGGCGAAAGACTAAAAGAAGGATTTTTCCACGGAAGACCCAAAAAAAATTTTTCGGCCCAAGACCAAAAAATTTGACCGCCCCGTCAAATATTTCTGTATCCGCCTCTATTGGTTGAACTCAAATCGAAAACGTACGTTTATCAACTTTCACAGTTCCACAAACCCGAAATCGTCAGCTGCCAAAAGGTTCATTAGCTGCACTCGTGTGGAAAAACTGAATTACGTCATTATATCATGTAGTTCACTTTGAGACTTCAAGAAATAGTAGGCCTAAGATAAATATTTTTAAGTGGAGTCCAGTCGACGGAGCAATGATCGACTCGACTTGCAAGTCGACGATTTTTCGATCGACTCGACTTGGCATGTCTCACGATCGACTCGACTCGCAAGTCGATCGAGTCGATCGAAAAAACTCACGATCGACTCGACTTGCAAGTCGATCGAGTCGACGATTTTTCGATCGACTCGACTTGGCCGAGTTATGATCGACTCGATCGATCGACTCGATCGACTGCGGGGTATACAGTGGAGTACATCCCGCATGTATACTCGGAGACTCGGCCAAACTTGGGAATGTTGCCTATGAGGCGGCCCAAGCGGGCAGCAGTGCGCAGGGCCATATTAATTTTTAGGGGCCCACCCGACAGGCTGGAAGTCCACCGTATATGGCACTGCAGTCTGCAGTAGCCTACTGTAGTCCAGGCGTGTTTTAAAGAAATTTTTAGAACTGCTCAACTCCTTTCCTTTCCCATCCTCCATGGTAAATTACTTCTAATCGGAGGACAATGGCCTTTTTTGCTAGTTTTAACTAGGCTATAAAGAAGTGCTTCTACAACTGCACAAATCCATTAATTTTGAACTGCACATTTTGTGTACAACTGCACGTTTAAGAAAACTCTGCCTAGTTGTCGGCGTCAGTAGACCAAGCCGTCGCCCATTTGGATCAAAATTTAAAAGGCGCTATAACAATATGTTTGGTTACATTACAATGATTACAGCGTGGCCGTATACATTTCGCGAGACGTTCATTTCGGTGCATATAGCCTACTGTTTGTTTCTTATTCTTCATCGGGTGTAGTAATGCCTTGTTGATATATTATCATCATTGCCTTCGTTCAGCTATGTCGTCGTCAGCGCAATTATTCAACTTTCAATCAGACCTCAGTTGTCGCCCTTGTCCGTTTGACACACGTCGGCTCGTCGGCCTTTGATGAGCGGCGATCAAAGGCATGCCGCGTCGGCGCACGTTTAGGAGCCAGCCCTTGATCTCGCCCGCTTAATTAGCGGTGTCGTTATGATTTTGAGAAAAGCGCCACGTCGCATCCTCCGCGCGAAAAACGTCTGGGTGGGATATTGCATCGACCGTACTGGGACGAAAACGGGGCTTGGCCGGTACCAGAGGAGGGCTGGGAGGCTTATTTGCATCACCCGACGGTTTGTGTATGTTTATGTACCTAAGGCCTGCAGGCCTACCTTCCAGGTTGGGAGACAAAAACTGTAGACCTATTAGACACGCCAGTAGGTCGCTAAACAGACTCAGCGTTTGGGCTTCTTTCATCTGACTGTTTTTGCATAGCAACGCCCCAAGTATACTTTTCAAAGTGCTGTCTCTGTCTTTGTCTGCATGCCTCTGTGTCTGCCTGTCCCTACCTATTTGGTCTATCTATTTGTTTATCTGTCTCTGCATTTGTCTGTCTGTCTCTGTCTGTCTCTGTTTGTCTGTGTCACTGTCTGTACAATGTACATCTCTCAGACTCAGTATTCTTCAAAGTGCTCTAAAAAGAATGCCACTGTGCCATGCATGGCTATTTATTTTGGGCGCCCCAACCTAGACACTAAGTTTATACCATTTTTGGAGGATCACGTTGCAGTTGTTGCACGTGGGCCTATTGCTACAAACCCACAAGCGGAGAAACAACTTGACGAAATAACAATAGGCTATGCATAGGCCTATGATTTGTAATTATTGCTCAATTGTTGCTTCTCTTTGTTGACTAATTTTTTTAGAAAAATTATTTTTCGAAATTTACTGCATGCATTCAGTTGCTTATGAAACCCTATCCCTATTGTTATTCCATTAAAAACGTCGTCCGATCTAACTACATGTATAGGTAGGTCTACAATATTTATTCGCTCAAATTCCACGAGTGACATCCCACGTGCACCCCTATCTGTGTCTGCAGTGTATCTGTAATTGTCTGTCTGTCTGTCTGTCTGTCTGTCTCTCTAACGCTCACACACACACACACACACACGCAATGTATCTATACGTGTCTGTCTGTCTTCGTCGCTCTGTCTCTCTGGCCAATCCTGTAGTATAGTTCTTGACAGCCAATGCATATATACAACGCATTGTCTCACCGACGCTTTAACTTCCCTCCCTCCCTCCCGCCCAGCCCTCCTCCAACTCTTGAGCATCAACGAGATAACTCGAGATATGAGATATCGGCGCTATATGTACAATTCAGTTGTCAAACAAATGTAAATATAAACGTATACAATGTAGGTGATACGACAGAAAAACATGTACGTCTTATTGATACTAATAATAATTAATTAATAATAATAATAAGTTACTAAGTAAGCTTAAGCTTATACGTGTTTTTCTGTCGTTATCAATCAATCAATCAATCAATCAATCATTTATGCATTATAGGCCTATAGGTCTATACCATCTGCGTTCTCAATGTTTTTCTCTGTCGTTTTAATTATAATTAATTCCTAAAGCACCAACAACGATGCAAAATCATCAGCAGTGACAATGCCGCACCTTCACAAAATATCTCCTGCTGGCCATGCAGTCACGGGCCAGTGGTCAGTTCGTATAGCCTACATGCTCAAAACTCTCCATCAGAAAGATTCGAAACATATTAAAATCTTAACACTGAGCATCGTTGTCGTAATAATATTAATCGTCGGCATCGATATCACCATCGTCTTTATTTGTTGTTTTTATTATTACCAATTCATCATCATTATCATCACTATCATCACCAGTCGGTTCTCAGCGCTGCCATGCGACTCGTCTGCAACAGGAGAAAATACGACGCCGTTCCTCCATGACATCCTGCACTGGCTGCCTGTTCCATTTCGCATCGAGTTCAAGTTCTGTCTGCTTGTCTTCAAATCACTTCACGGAGCTGTGCCCATGGGCGGAGTTTGGTTTTCGTTCTTGAAGGGGCTAATGCCTTCTTAGGGGGGCTAAGCCCAAAAAATATATAATTTTTATGGTAGAAAAGCTGAATCTGAGCCTTCTTGAGGGGGGGGGGGGCTTAGCTCCCCCTAGCCCCTGATAAACTCCGCCCATGGCTGTGCCCGAGTACTTGCGCTATTGCCGCAAAGAGACTCATTCCTCCCGGCTGAGCTTTGACTCCGATTCTTTGAGATGAATTTTTGTTTTATAAGAGATCGATCGGAAACGACATTAATTCATTTATTGTAAATTTAAAAAGTGTAAGTCCCCGAAAAATATCGACCGCATTCACACACTTCGTAGGAGGAGAGAGAGGAGTTTTGTCCGGGGAGGGGCTCTGTCCTATAGGAAAAACCTGGAGGATGCTTTCCGGGAGGCTTTTGTCCTGGGACTCATACCTGCCCGGGGAACATATGTCCTAGGGGGGGGTGGGGTTATGTCCCTGCACTCAAATATAGACCTACTATATCCAAAAGTAATTTCTGCACTCTCACCATGGCCGTGGTCAGGAGAAAATTCGGATAAGGTTTAATTATTTTGAGGGTTGTCAATATATACATATAGTCGCAAAATACACAGAATTGGTTTTTAAAAGTCGGAAATTATTTTTTCAGAGGTTGAACCTGTGATCCATAAATACGTCTATGAGTCTTGGTTGCTTCCATTACAAAGTCGTCTATTTTCAGTTTTTATTTTAATTTGCTTAAGCTTTTTAACTTTTGCAAATGATTGAAATAAAACTTAATTCCAACCGGCCTATTTTCTGTCATTCACGACTCACGAGCTGGGGCGTTCAATTTCGTTTGAGGCATCATTTAAATTTACATCCATCTGTCTGTTCTAATTCTAGAAAAAATTGACACGAATCATAATATCATGTAGGCCTATCATAAATAGCTTTTGCTATGTAAACCTTGATGCACGCCCTGATGATGGTTCTGTTCCGAAGGCAGGTTCATTGGCTTTTATGCCCCTGGGCCCGGGATGAGATGAGTGAGGTGGTTTCTCATTTCCTTCCCCACAGACAATGATGGGAAAGCAACTTGCCCATGTCACTCCGTAGCAGCTTGCGCCACCGCGTCCCATGCACGCTCTAGAAAGTGGAAAAGCGATTGAGTTAATGAGTTCAACCATTGCATGCATGTAGATTCGCCAGTTTTTACATGGTAATCATCGTTATGATAACCTGACTGGGGACCAAATGGCGCCTTCGCGTGATGACCCTGGCTCGCTCCTGGGTTTATGCTCCCTTCGACATTCATAGAAAGGTCACGTCCCTCTGACCTCGACCACCGTGAATACAGGTTTACCTTTGACCTGCAGTTCGTTTTCCTCTCTGACGACTGTGTATTAGACTGACGAGGTACAAAAAGGGCATCAATTTAGGCTTAATGGACGAGAACTGGGCTGCAGGTAGCGCAAGCCCTTTGACCTGGCGACCAAAGGTGGTGGTCAGCGCTTCTACAGTTGGTAAAAAAAAGAAAACAGAGACAGAACCACAGCAGAATTATAATATTCGCAGTGGACTTTTTCTTTCTCATGATGAGCCACCCATCGGTTCGTATACGATACTCGGTTACAATGGTGGCCATAACCTGTACAAAGTATGCTGTACGACAATCAAGACAGACGTATCGTTAATGACGCGGAATCGCCTTTGATGTCGCCTTTGATCTTCGCCGACACCGTTGCCCGACGCCTCCGCGACGCGACGATCAAACGACTCGCCGACTTGTTGGCAATACGGCGTCGGCGGCTTCTCAGTTAATACGAACCGCCGCCGGTCGGAGGGATACACCGCCGCCGACACTGCGGACCGTCGTCGCACCCTCTAATCTACCGCAAACGCTCGTCCTCGGTCCACTGACGCGCCGACCGTTGATGCTGATATATATTTCAATTACGCGTGGCGGCTGCTTTGACGCGCACCGATTCAGCCTAATAGCCGGTGATAATTCGGTGGTGTATATGATTGATGTCCGCTGCTCTTCTGTCAGCTGCGATGACGAGAATTGGGCGCGCGCGCACCCACGAAGCGCAAGTCACGTGATCGTGAACCTGCATGCAGAGACACGTGAATGTGACGTGATCTCCGCTTCTTATAGGGAGGGCATTTGCAAAACTTTGAATGTGTACAGTGTATGCCATATCTAACATAGAAACATCACCTTTGTTCTCCCCTTTAAATGAACCTCAGTTGTATAGAGTTGCTTGGCTTCTAATACTTAGATTTGGTCGCTTCGTTTAAACCAGCGGTTGCGGGGCCACTTTTGGCCCGCCAGGCCTCAGCAATGGCACTCATCTCTCAAAGAATTAACAAAAATATATGAAAAAATTGACAATTTGGACAGGATAGAAAATAATAATCTTTTTCTATTACAAATGATTTTATTTTGAAGTCTATAAACATCAAACATTCTACTTAGAATTCATTATAACAATTTTTATATGCTTTTAGTTAATTAAATTTTAGCATTGTGGCCCCCTAAATGTCCTAACTAAGAAAAAGTGGCCCTCGTGTCCTCCAACTTAGAAAAAGTGGCCCTATACAGTCAAAAAAAGGTTGGGAACCACTGGTTTAAACTATATTCTAATCCGGAAGTAATTTAGAAATCGCGTCCAGGATCCTGCAGCATGGCTCTAAGATCAGCGAATCGATATTTATGACCAACCCTATCTTACATTAATTTTCTGAACTGTGCACAGCATTCGAATTTCCAATTAGGCTATGGCTGTAATTCCTGGTCTGTTCTCTTTCTGATTTTATTACAATGGACGAACTCCAGTTGCACAGAGGTATAATATAGCTGTATATATAGCCTAACCAACGCATCACAAAGTTTGGGATTTCGGATTCGCTTTGTGCTCTCTGCAGCAAGGCCGTAGCCAGGATTTTATTTCGGGGGGTGTTTTCAGCGGCCAAAATTTCCATTTTTATTGACAAAATTTTCTGACGAACTTTTTTTAGTCGTTAACTTCGATTTTTCAGATCGAAACATCGAAATTTAATCTATTATTTCGTTTCGGGGGTGTTTTATGGCTTTTTCCATGCTTTTTGCATCACGATCTAAAAAATGCAATAGATTTTTTTCTGCATTTTCCATTTCGGGGGGTGTTCAAACACCCAAAACACCCCCCTGTCTACGGCCTTGCTCTGCAGTCAGCGCACATCCCTCGCTTGCATGAACCAGTCACTTGATCTTGTTGTAACTCAGCCTATATTCTTCTGCAGCTGTCAAAAAACATGTTCTCCTCTGAATCATATAATATTGGCCTGAAGAACATAGGCCTACCACAGGTATAATTGCCTGAGTTTACACTTCATTCATAAACCATATCCCACGTTTTCTATCATTGGCTGCAGACCTTGTTAACTGCAGCTCAGTGTTTCTGCCAGTGCCGTCAAAGTTTATATACTATACTGCCACACACAGTGCTCTGCTCAGCACACTCAGCTATTTAGCTAATTTACTCCAACTAAACTTGGCTTTACCTTTCTGCTTAAAATCAAGAGCAGGCACACATTTCCTCTGAGTTCAAAAGAGTGATTTGCTATGTTAACCCTTTCCAAACATTTGTAATCTTGGATAGGCCTATAATGAGTCTATGCGACTGTCGTCATGCATGTTGCAGTCATACAGTGGACGCTAACGAACTGCAGACGGCTTGGAGGGTGTTGGACCGTTGGGGCACGAGTGACGCCTTTGCAATATACACTTACCCTGTTATCTCCTCCTAGACGCCAATGTTATTTTCAATAAATTATATGTTATAGTTGTATAAGCTTCTTGACTAGGCCTATATAGTCACTAGTTCATCACGTATAGCCTTTATTATTTGTATGCCTAAATTATATCTAGTCAGGGCCGCATTAACACTATACTGCGGGCCCGGGTGCTGATAAACTTGCGGGCCCTCTTCTGTCAGCCACCGGTCCATGCACCATGGAAACACATAGCTGTAACTTGTATACCGTGTTTACTAATAAGTAAAACCTATAGAGTGATGCTTTTCTCGTGTTGTATCTGTTTTACAAGGAAGTATTTAGACACTAATAAGTCTACATTGACAGAAGGATGTCTGCAAGGTGTCTTAAGACTTTTCTTTTTCAGGAGTTCTGCGCACTGATTAGGTTGTACTGTGAGAGGCGCTTTATAAATCCAAAAATAGAATATATAGAATAGAATAGATCAATAGAATAGGAACGAACGACTTCTCTAGGTGCAGATTGTAATGGCTCCATCAAGTTGATTAGTTTTAATTGAGCTAATACATCTGACGTGTATAGGAGAACTTTGGCAAAATTTCGTCGGCGACTTCGTATTTATTAATGTTGCAGAATTATCGTTAAGAAATTTAATCATTTCCGAAAATGCGGGCCCCTCAAAGTTGCTGGCCCTGGTGCTGCAGCACCCTCAGCACCTTAATGCGGGCCTGAGTATAATATACACCTATACATTAGAATCATGACTATTATACTTGCCGAATCTTTTATGACAGTCAAAACAATATAAAGGCTTTTGGATCATTTATTATGTACAAATCCATTTATTAAGGAAATAAAACATACAAAGCAAAATCTATTATATACTGTCAGTGCTTTATCTCCGTATTTTCATCATCACGCAGGTTCTGATTATGTATGACATTTTAATTATGTGATATTGTCCAATAAATACCTAGAGTTTTATATACACATTTATAGGTTTTTATCAAATTCTCATCAGCATATATATATATATATATATATATATATATATATATATATATATTATCACTATTACTCTCATTATGATGCCTTTATTTGAAACATTGATTATTTTAAACTTGAAATAATCATAAATACCAACCCGTGAGTTAAAAAGCTCCAGAGATAAATAAGCCCTGAAATATAAAAACTAAAAAGTCTCAATATTACTATTATTGTGTTGTTGTTGTTGTTGTTGTTGTTGTTGTAAGTTGTCATTATGTTGGTAAATAAAAAGTATTATTAGGACCATTATATTACTATAATAATAATAATAATAATAATAATAATAGTAATAATAATAGTAATAAAGTCCCTGAAAGATCCTAAATATATATTATACCTCGAGGCAAAATTAATATTATTACTACATAATATATTATTATTATTATTATTATTATTATACACAATATTCAATATTGGTTCTTTATATACCCCCTATACTCCTATAGTGTCTCAGTCACCCTGAAAACTAAACTGCAGCCTCAGCAGCATTTAAGCAAACGTCAACATATTAAGGCCTATTACATTCTTTATAATATGAAATGATACATAAAAGTCCTAATCAAAGTTGAAGATATACAGGTCGTCCGTCTGAGTAAACAAAGAAGTTCCTGAGCACAAACAGCACAGGACAATAAATTATTATAATTATTGCTTATTATCATCATTATCATAATTTCTTTCATTTGGCAGTTTAATATATTAACACATTTATGCTTTAAAATATATCTAGCAGAGGCTGTTGATGTCTTTAACAGTCGCTGTGGATGACGATACGGCTGTTTCCTCATCCGCAGCCTTGAAAGACGTCTTAATGTTCGGCGGTGACTTCACAATCGGCGGCCGCGAGGTGTCGCCAGCATTTCTATCCTTCTTCTTCAGTCCACTATCGTTCGCCTTAATGAGTTCATCGAGACGGCTAAGAACGCTAGTCGACGGTTCGTTTCCAAGTGCTTTGGCGGCAGAGACGTCGGCCTTCAGCTCCTCAAGGTCACGCTTCAGCTTGGCCCGACGGTTCTGGAACCAGGTGATGACCTGGGAGTTGGTGAGGCGGAGAGACATCGCCAGTTCGTCTCGGTCGGTTGGGGTCAGGTATTTCTGGTAGAGGAAGCGCTGCTCCAGCTGGAAGATCTGGTTGTTCGTGAAGGCCGTTCGGGTCTTCCGACGTTTCTTGACGGAATGCGATGACGATGATGACCGGTGGAAAAGACTGGAGGAGGAGTTGGTCGCCTTCGATGGAGATGGGAAGAGATGAGGACTTGCGCCAGAATCTGTGGAAGAAATATACATGCGTCACGTTATATAATGGCGTCACGTTACATAATGCCATAAAAATACGTGTGTAATAATTATTTATTTTGTTTATCTTGACACAGGAAATTCGGTTGGGATAATAAAGTGGGAGGATGCAGTTAACTTGAGTCGGACATTGAGTCTGATATGGCAGCAGAGAGACATGACCATGACTGCACACAACAACAGCTTTAAAAGGGAACTTGGAGCATATAAAAGTGTGTGTGTGTGTGTGTGTGTGTGTGCGCGCGTGAGAGAGAGAGAGAGAGTGTGTGCGTGTGTGCGTGCGCGAGTGTGTGTGTGCGAGTGTGTGTATGTGTGTGTAAAGGGTGATTTCACGTCTTCCAAGAATCTTGAAGAGACCATCTTAACTTAGGGGCTATATAGGGCTATGCATGCTCATAAAGTCCAAGACCGAATACGATTGGCAGAAGCCATTACTAGCGGATGTGGCAACGAACCAAAGATGGCGTAATGACTAATAAGTATAGTCTACTTAAAGAGGGGCCATAAAATTTCAAGAATGAATGAATGAATGAATGAATGAATGAATGAATGAATGAATGAATGAATGAATGAACGAATGAATGAATGAATGAATGAATGAATGAAAGAATGAATGATACACACACAACAAATAAATGAATGAATAAATAAATGAATGAATGAGTGAATGAATGAACTAAGGATACCTACTGACTTACACATCACTATACTCGCCAACGATGAATTCTATGTATAATTCGAAACAACACTCATTTCCTATATTCATATGTGACTATGTACACATATATATACATATTATATATATATATACACACAATGACACAGGTATATCTACAAAGTCATAAACGATTGTGGAGGATTGTCCATTCTCTAAACACACCTGTCTGGATTTCTGCCATGGCTATCGCCGCCAAAGGAGCATCATAAGGTCCTAACGACCACTTAGACAGGGTGCAGACGGACAAAAAGGTACTGGGCACATGCATGGGGCGTCATCAGCTCTCACGGTGGTCTATGATATGCCCTTTATATAATCTGGCTATCAAGGGTCCTGGGTCAGCCAACGGTCATTATATTTTCTCGGTCTCCCTCAAAAATCCCAATAAATATATATATATATATATATATATATATGCGTAACCTATCATTACTAGTAGCCAGTAGTAGGCTATAAGCTATAGCTTACAAGATCTCTCGGCCTATATATAGACATTATGTTTATAGTCTGCTGTTTAATATAATCGTCCTGCAGGCATAATGAGCCAATAATCGCTGTGGGGTCGCATTATGCTGATATAATCTAATAATCGTTAAGTCATAATTGTTGACCTGGTGACATTGAATCGGTGATGCTGCTATCAGTGAGGCGTGACGTTTATCTGTAAACTTTATGAGGCACCGACAACAAAAGAGCCTTTCAGTGACACAAAGAGACTGCTTTATTGCAGTACACCTTAACTGCTTAAGTTGCTATAATATATAATTTATGCAGAATCTGGTGAAGATTTTATATCAACGGTCGCCGCCAGTTCGTATATAATTAAGCAGCGCGCGATTGACTCATTTACTAAAAATTAACGCATGCAAATAGACGCTGTTACCTATAGATTATAGGGTTTTGCATGCATGCTTGCTTCCTTGCTAAATGAGGGAAATTTGGAGTGTATCGGGTCGCTGAGGGACCCACAATTAAGGGCCAGCTGCATGCCCAACAGACGATGTACCATTGTACCTATATATATATTTAATTATATATAATATATATATATACACGAAGGTCGGCTCGTTTTTATTATAGAGATTCTGCATGCAGGGTATGCATGATCAACTATAGAGCCTTATACAATGTCGTCTTAGGCGACAGAAGTGCCGACAATAATAATGGACGTTGGATCGAAGAAATTTATTCATTGCTAACGGCTTCCGATTAAGCTGTATGGATCATTAGCATGCTCCAGCTGTACCAAAACGACTTCAAAAATAATGACAGTCCCATGCATGCATGGCATTGCAAGGGCCTAAGTGGTGGAAATAATGTTGTGGACTTCGTAACCTTGATTTCACGAAGGCGTATGTGTAAAGCAGTGATCACACAGCAGTGCATGCAGTGACCACAAACCTTGGAATACACGAATAATTATGTCCATGTGAGCCATATAAGCCATTTTTAGTGCCGTGCGCAACTTCTTAATTCATTCCCTTTACTCCGCCATGCACTGTTTGCAATCTGACAGTGCCTGTCCAAAGCATGGATAAAGGAGGAGGGCGACGCCTATTGATCTTTGTTATCACAAATTGTCGTTTTTAACTGAAAAAAACAATGAAGGAGATGGACGGTGTATAGGAACATGTAGAAAGATATATCTGAAATTAGCAACGCAAGCAAATTTAAGCGGTATATGATTGACTTTCTATTTTTTCTTATCAAAATCAGTCTGCATTCAGAGTCGTTAAACTAATAGTTGTACATAATATGCAGCTGTAGCCATCGATACTCGCGTATAAGTCGAATCCGTGTATGAGTCGAGCGCTTTTCAGCAGACGATAGTCTTGGTTTCATCCTCTTTGTAGGCGGGTGGCGGCAGATGATTATTAGGCGGCCCCCATCTTCGACCGACCGACCGACCGACCGACCGCCGTCTGCGATGAGGGGAGGGGCGGCGGCCTCCTCCATGGGCGGCTAATAAGCGCAAATGTATGAGGGAAAGAAGACGAGTTCTAAGGCGTAAAATAAACCCTCCGCCATACCAGGCAGGCGCCTCTTAATGCCGCAGATTACACTTAGCGGTGCCAGGCGTTCCTAGGTACCAACTCATGATGTGCCGCTAAGTATATGAGGCACATCGTCTATAGACATATATATAGAACACGATACGCACGCAAACAACAACAGAAACACGAAGTGGTATAGTCCTACAACAATGGCCCTCGTATACCAATCTTATAACTTACAAGCACCCAAAGCGCACCTCACCTATACATCCCCTTCTCTAATAAGGTATACATACAGTATATTATATTATATATATGTGTATATATATACAATTATACACCTATAGTGTTAACGATGAGGTCAGATATAATTTACTCCAATTTTCCCTATACACTCGCACGGGAAAATATAACATATATAGACCACGTATAGCCTATATATATATAATATACATACATACATACATACATACATACATGCACACACACACACACACATATATATATATATATATATATTAAATAGGCTATTTGTGTCAGCTGATTAGTATATAATTAGCATCGAATCGTTAAACCGATCATTCGTGTCGCAATTAGCCTATTATATTTATAAGAAGTAGTGATTCCAGAGTAATTCTCGACCGTTGACTTTGTAGACTATACACATCAGAGCCGAAAATGGGGTGAATTGCAGGTTATAATAGCCAGGGTATACATGGGTAAACAGCCCGTAAACCGGAAAGCGGCATCGGCGGCAAAGACGTTTAATGACAGACTGCAGATATATAAGTCCGAGACGTATACACGAAGCTCATTAGGACAATCTGTTCCATCGCCCATAGCAACCACGATACCATAATGCACTCTAGAGGCGGAAACTGCGTCACAAAGGACGGAGCAGCAATTATATGAAGAGGAAGCCTTCTATCACCAAAACTAAGGTTAACGCGCCACCTGGTGAAGCGATAATCTGCAGTGACGTATACTTGACGAGGCAAAAGATACGACAAAAACGTTGATCACTGTTTCCATTCTTGTGTATACCATTCTGTCCGTCTGTAATCTCTGTATATACATAATTTATGTCTGACTTTGCCTATCTCTGCGTATACAGTGACGTTAGTTCGAATGTTTCTTGTATCCTACTCATTTATAGGTTTAGAAATCGAATCGGAGGTTTTTGAGCCTAATGAAAGCTGCACTCGAAAGTTCTGTCTGCGCAATTGGCAATCGTCGAGGCTATTAGCTTTACGTCATTCCACTAAAAGATAAATACTATGGCGAACTCGATTGGTTTCTAAATGGCGTCAGGCACGACCTACAACTTCCTCAAGTCCCAATTGACCTCTTCTGTCTCTGTCTCTGTCGCTCTCTCTCTCTCTTTCTTTCTCTCTTTCTCTCTCTCTCTCTCTCTCTCTCTCTCTCTCTCTCTCCCTCTCTCTCTCTCTCTGCTTCTGTCTCTGTCTCTGTCTCTGTCTCTTTCTCCTCTCTCTCTTCTCCTCTCACTCTGACTGTCTGTATGTCTGTCTGTCTCTGTCCCTGTCTCTCTACGTCACAGTTCTTGTCATTCTATATATACTCTTCATTTTGCGATTTTGATAAGCAATTTGCAGACTACGTATTGACGTATAAGATATTGTGTTGTATTGTTTATTCTCCGTCTTTATCGCAACTTCTTCTTCCACTGTGTTCCTTTTACTAAACCCGTCATACATGTAGCTCCAGTTCACAGTCCTGCATGTATCTATTTTATATCCAATGTCTCAGCCTTCATTGTATGCTGTACATGTACTTTTCAAATTTTTTCTTGTGCTTGACTTCTTCCTCTTAATTTCTTTTCATACAATTATCCGCTCCATTGAATCCGTGCATTCCTTTCCCCATGCACGTTCTTCCATCTTCGTTCATTTGTGCATTTCTGGATTTATCTTCCCCATTTTCTGCAATTCCGTCTCCGCTTAGCTCTCCGCTGATCCTTCTTTCCTTTCTCCGTTCCCACCATGCATCCTTCCATTTTTTTATTTCCTTAACACCATACCTTATTTCATTCTCTCCTTCTTTCCCTCATTCTGTCCCCCCATCCTTGGCTCCTTCTTTGGTTGCTTCCTTATAACTCCTTTCTTCTCTTCTTCATTCTCTTCTTTCATTCCCTCGTTCCTCATTTGAGTTCTTATAACTTATTTCCTTACTTCTTTCCTTACTGCTTTCGTTCCTTCCTTAGGTTCCTTTCCTCTTATATCCGCCTCCTTTCCTTCTCTCCTTCCTGCCTTCCTTCCTTGGGGGTTCCTTTCTTCTTTCCTTCCTCCTGGTTAGCCTCGTTTCGTCGTCAAAAGAGAGACAACCGTCCGTTCAATTACATCTCGCTCATCCTTAGACATCACACAATCGCCGACGAAAAAATCATCCTCACGTGTCCCTAAGGCGTGGGGGAAAGAAACAGAGGGAAGGAAGAAGAGGAGGAGGAGGAGAAGGAGGATAAGAAGGTGGAGGAGGAGAAAGAAAAGGAGGGGAGGAAGAATAAGAAGAGGAGGAAGAAAAGGAGGAGGAAGAAGAAGATGGGATGTACGTAGGGGTAAGAGGAGGAGGGATGGCAAGGGAAGGAGTTCCCCGAAGGCGTTGGAGAGGAAAGCGGATAGTCGGATGATGGGGGTATCGGGAGGAGGGGGGGCGGAGGAGGGAGCAGACATCCATGAACAGCGGACGATGGTCGATCAGCGGCGCTGGAGACTGGTACGGAAGGAAGGAAGTCAGGCGTCGGCGGCGGCGGCGGCGGCTGAACAGCTGTCGATTAACGACTGAGCGATAATAAAGGAAACGCGACGACGGCTATTTGGTGTGAACGGCAGCGGCGGCGGTTGAGGAGGAGGAGGGGCGGTAAATAGAAAGAGAGAGACAGACAGAGAGACAGAGAGAGGCAAACAGACAGAAAGACAGACAGAGAGTGACGGGCGGGCAATTAGCGGATGCTCCCGCTGCTGCTGCTGCTGCTGCTGCTGTCGGCGTTGGTGATTGGGATGGATGTCTGCCTCTCCCTTACTTACTAAACGACCCATCAAGGTAACGCAGCAACGACTTGAAGGCTCTCTCTCGCTCGCAACCATCGACTCCTCCTCGCCTCGTCTACATGCTTATAGGCGTTGGACGCAAACACCAACATCCATGCATGATGGCGTCATTGATGGTGGTGTGGTTGAAGATTCGCCCTCAGCGGAAGATTGTACCACCACAACACCACTTGACCTGGTGTCGGATGAGGCGGCGGTGGGGCATGGTGGCCGACTGGTTAGAGCGGTTGGCTGGTAACGCGGAGGACACGGGTTCAATCCTCGCCCGATGCATTTACTGCGGTGTAGCCATGCACAATTGCATATTGAGCAAGTCCTTCACTCACAATTGTAGGGTTTTACTCACAGTTGTTTTAACCCGCAGTTGTTTTAACTCACAATTGTTTTAACACACAGTTGTTTTAACTCATAGTTGTTCAGCGCCATTGGTCGTGTTAGTAACTTTGGAAGTTGGGCAAAATATATCAATGGACAATTCTATTGCATTGCACTCTTTGTTTATCACGGTTGGAAAAATAGTTAAGCTTACTGAAAGTCATTTTAATGGGAAAATAAGGAAGTATATGCATATACTTAAATATAGAAAGTATACATTAGTATGAATTCGGGCTATGTCTTCGCCTACACGGCCACGTAAACTAATATTATTATTAGAGCGAAGAAAGAAAGAAGAAAGAAAGAAATTGCGCAATGTCACGCATAATTTATGTAGCGCTCGTCTAAAATTCATTTATAACTCGGAGCTAGTTCAACGTCAAGAGAAAACCTTTCAAAACATTGTTTAACAACAGAAAAAAGAGACAGGAATTTATTGAATCGAGCCTTAATGACAAAGCGGTCGGATTTTGATTTTGGAACCATATTTACTTCAGTAGATATCTGGCACCACACCGACGATTAGCATCGTGAAACCCACAGAGATATATCGGTGATCTGAGGTCTGGGTTTCATGTTCGTTAGGTGCTATATAGGCGTCCGTGGCTTAGCACCTGGTGAAGAACTCGGACAAATGTTTGCGTTCAGACGTCGGCTTCTGTCGTCATGGAAGAGATGGAAGAGGATTTGTGGATAGATGGAAGAGGATTTGTGGATAGATGGGAGGATGGGGGGAGTGACCGGAACTGGACAGCAGGAGTGACTATATCTCAACGTCCAATTATTATAAGCGGATGGTAAGGAAAGGATGATGGATGGATCGATGCGTTTGGTTGAACGGATGCGTCTGGATAGGGATGGCTTCGGAAGGATGTGTGGAACTGTGGATCGGAAGGTGTTGGATGGGTGGACATGTAATACCGGTATAGATGGATTGGCGTATGCCACTGCATGGATGGATGGATGGATGGATGGATGGATGGATGGACAAATGGATTGACGGGTGAAGGGAATGATAACTGTATAGGCCTACGCATGGTACGTTAGATGGATGGATGGATGGATGGATGGATGGATGGATGGATGGGTGGGTGGGTGTGGGGGTGGATGGATGGATGGAAGTTACAGGATGAATGCTTCAGATAGATGGACGGGCGGACGTACAAGTTGCTCGGGTGCACTGCATTGCTCCGAAAATCAAAGCTCCGAAATTTACAGCTCCGAAAGTTAACTGTTGAGAAATCAAAGCTACGAAAAGTCAAAGCTACGAAAAGTCAAAGCTCCGAAAAGTCAAAGCTCCGAAAATCAAACCTCCGAAAATCAAACTTCCGAAAATTGCTGAGAGTTTTTAATGGTCGGACTTGAAAGAGCAGGAAGTTGAATCGCTTTTGTTTGACCAAGAATCAAAGGGGGCTACCTGTATAATAATTATGTAGAATCAATAGGCCTTCGTTTTAGGGCTTTAACGTCAGTTTCAGGCTCTAGTGTCTATATGGGAAGAGGATTAAACACCGCCATCCGAGGTATTAGTTATATTCCAAGAATTCTTTTTTAACGCAAACAAATGATTTGTAACAAAGTCGGTTATTTTAAATATATCTATTATGAAATACTTCTGTTCAACATATATTTGACGACTTCGATTTCTTTATGTAGGCCTCTGACCTATGGCTTGCAGACGGGACCTTTTCTACTGCGCCACGTCAATTTCTACAAATTTACTCATTACACGGTCTCTATCACGGCTCCGTTTACCCCTTTGTCTATGGCTTCATGACGAGACGTTCACAGGAGATGTACCACGCACTACTAAGTTTTCTGGTTGACAAGGCCGCCAGTCTATATGGGATAGATTTGGTTGCACGTAACGTCGCGACTGATTTTGAGAAGGCGTCGATAAACGCTTTCCAGGAGGTGTTCCCTCAAGTCGTCGTCTCCGGATGTCACTTTCACCTCGGACAGGCGGTCATTCGAAAGGTCAATGAGCTTGGCCTTAAGACAACGTACGGCAGCGACTCGGAGTTTATATTTTATTATAATAATAAAATTTAAAGTTTAAATAAGCTTTTACATTTCGGAGCTTTGCATTTTTCGAATCTTTTGACTTTCGGAAATGTGATTTTCGGAGCTTTGATTTTCGGAGCTTTCATTTTCGAAACAAGTGATTTTCGGAACTATGAAGTATAATTATAATCTTTTGAATTTCGGAAATGTGATTTTCGGAGCTTTGATTTTCGGAGCTTTCATTTTTGAAACTGTGATTTTCGGAACTATGAAGTATACCCAGTTGCTCAGACTGATGGATGGATAGACAAACGTTGCTATCAAAATCATCAGCATCATCGTCATCGCCACCGCCGCCGCCACCACCACCACCACCACCACCCCCACCACCACCACCACCATCATCATCATCATCACCATCATTATCATCATCGTCATCATCATCATCATCATCATCATCACCATCTTCATCACTCAGCCAACTCCTTTATCGACGTGCACTAACGGAACGACTGACTGAGAGAGCATCATGAAAGAGACGCTTGGCCAAAATCATACTTACTTACTTACTTACTGACCGCCCGGCCTGCGTGTAATTATGGGTGAATGATTGAGAGATTAATTGATTGATCACTGTGTATATAATTGTATAATTTGTTACCTCACATCTTGCGTCTCATCCCTGTATACGGTAATCATGTTATCATGATATATCATCTGCCCGCTCTTTATACATACATACATACACACCATACAATGCCATACATCTACCATATATGCACACATATAATATATAATATATATATTTACGACCGGCAGCATTAAAGGGCTTTAAGGATGTGTCTCGTTTATTTGAAACCGTCTGTAGCTGCTGCTGCTGTTGATGATGAAACGCGCGGATGCTGCTGCGGCGTTAGAAGCATACATCTGTGAGAAAAGTGGCTGCTTGCTAATCAGACGCCTTTCCCGTCGAGATTCACACCAGATGTCGAGCCGATTGGGGAGGCAGAAGGAAATGGGGGTGAGGTGGGGGTGAAAGGGGAGGGAGGGGAATCAGACCCTCGCATACCTAAACGCCCCTTCGTTCGCTGTGTGTTGGTTCATGCGCGTGCATGCAAAAGTGAACTTGGGATGAGACTTCAAATGAGAGAGAGACAGAGATGTGTAAAGAGACATGATCAGAAGGACAGACGGAGATAGATAAGACAGACAGACAGACAGACAGACGGACGGATGGACGGACGGACGGACAGGCAGGCAAATAGAGAGACAGACAGACAGGCAGGCAGGCAGATAGAGAGACAGACAGACAGACGGACGGACAGGCAGGCAGATAGAGAGACAGACAGACAGGCATGCAGGCAGGCAGACAGACAGGCAGACAGACAGGAAAAGAAACAAAGAAAGAAAGAAAGAGAGAGAAAGGTCTAACATCAGTGTCTTTGGTGATGGGAATGGGTGAAAATAGGATTAAGTAGAAGAACAAAGGATCCTTTATTTAGGGTGCACGCGGGGTGGACCATGCAGGCAGAAAACGGTGCCTTTCCATGCAGCCGATGCTGCTGCTACTGCTGCAAGCGAAAGCAGCGAAAGATGGAGGGAAGGGGATGGAGGGAGGTAGGGAGTCTGGCTGCAGGGAGGTTGCAGAGCTGATTATCGCCTGCCACCTTATCGCCGCCTTTGGTCCGACGATGTTTTTAGAGCATCACGATGATGAGAAAGACTCTCGAAGGCAAAACATCCTGCAAGTGGTCATATCAAAGCTATAGCTGTCGGTTAATAACGGAAACGCCTCCTCCGTCGACACCGGCGGACGAACAGACGGACGGACGGACAAAGAGAAGGACTAAGAGACGGACGAACGGACGGCCTGCATGGAGGGTCGATGGAGGGAGCAGGGAATGGCGGCGCACTAAGAATTGGCCTCAAGTCGAGTCAATTTCCTCGGGGTTATGGAGAGGTCAACTGTATACAGTAGGACCGGTAAGTTACGGCGAAGGGAAAAGGACCTGATGGCACTTGTTATAGCGCCTTTGAAAGTTTAATCAGTTGCTAACTAAGTAAAGAAATATAGTTATTACGAAATAGATTAATTCGTTAGTTGTTCATGCAGGCACTTAGTATTAGGGGTACATAAACATTTATACAAAGAAATGCGAGGACTTATATAACTCGTGATCAAAAGTCATTGCGAGAGTCGTGTCGTCAAGAGTATACACACGCTTTTGATGGTGATAATGATAAATGGATAGACTATAATCATTTACGAATGCCACCTTTTGAAGAAAGTGCATGTTAGTTGCTCCCATAATTATACAAACCGAGAGCCTTTTTAACAGTCTGATATATACAACGCCGGGCTATATGCATGAATAATAATATGGCAACAGAGACACAACACATGAAGGTATAACAAGGACCCCGAGTTTAATTAACGACAGCGACAAAAAAGTCCGTTGCCGTCGAAAAAGTTGGTTCGGTATAATATTATTACAGCTCTCAACTTATATCTACCATGCTTCTATACATGCCGCTAAGATCATGTATAGTTTTTAAAAAGGTGTGAAAGGGCGAATCAACTTCAACTTGTGGTCTTGGGTGCAATGTCTCGGGCCATGACCCGGAAGCCAACACATCTTGAGTCACTTACTTTAAAACCGAGCACATGCATTTCCGCTGAGTACATGCATGCAAGTGTGACGATATAATTATTGCAGGAGTATTGCATGCAGGGTGCGCCAAAAAATACCCCCATAGGTTTTTTGCCAATATCTTAGCCAAAAGTAAGCATGTTCAAATGAAATTTTACAGGCTTATAGACAATTCATATATACATATGATGGCCAGATTTCATCAAAAATATTTCAAACGGAACAAAAGTTATGCCACTTTTAGGGAGGTCACCCCCCATTTTTTGACGTTTCAAAAACGAAAAGCAATATTTTGAAGGTTTTTTGCCAATATCTTGGCCAAAAATAAGAATATCAAAATTAAATTTCTTAGTCTTATATAGACAATTCATATCTACCCATGGTGGCCAGATTTCATCGCAATATTTCACACAGAACAAAAGTTATGCCACTTTTAGTGAGACCACCCACCGTTTTTTGACGATTCAAAGGCGAAACGCAACAAAAGTAACAATTTTTTTTAAAAAGTCTCCTATAAAATAACTGTTGTCAAATGAACTTGGTAGTGCTTCACAACTTGTGTTCAATGAGCCCACCACCAGTGCCAACACTTCCTTTGAGTCTCTGTGCAAAGGTCTTGATGAACCTGTTGATTAATCTGACAGATTCCTTATTTACCAATTTGTTTGTCATCTTGCTAAGTCACTTCTCAGTGACGCGCAGCTACGCTGGTACCCTGTTTCCTTTGTTAAATAGTAATAATAATGATTATCTGGCAACATTAAGGCTATTTGATAACAATATTATTTGAGATGAGGAAAAATCGTATTTTTTAAAACTTTTTTTGTTGCGTTTCGCATTTGAATCGTCAAAAAACGTTGGGTGGTCTCCATAAAAGTGGTATAACTTTTGTTCTGTTTGAAATATTTTGATGAAATCTGACCATCATGTGCAGATATGAATTGTCGTTAAGCCTGTAAAATTTCATTTTGATATTCATACTTTTGGCTAAGATATTGTCCAGAATAATTAGATTGGTTTTTTGTTACTTTTTGTTGCGTCGCGTTTTTGAATCGTCAAAAAACGGTGGGTGACCTCATTAAAAGTGGTGTAGCTTTTGTTGTGTTCGAAATATTTTAATGAAATCTGGCCATCATGTGTAAATATGAATTGTCTTTAAGACTGTAAAATTTCATTTCAAAATTTTCACTTTTGGTCAAGATATGGGCAAAAATCTTAGGGGGGGGGTATTTTTTTTGGCGCACCCTGTATATAGCCACGTAGAACAGACGAGAGTCACCTATCGAAGAGAAAGGGAGGGACAAAGACAAGAGAGGGATAAAGGAAGGGAGGAATAAAACAAGAGAGAGGTAAAGGAAAGAAGGGATAAAACAAGAGAGGGATAAAGAAATTAAGGAGGGATAAATGGAGGAAAATAAATGATAATACTGCACATGTTGCGACTTGCGAAGGACGAGGTCTGATTTTCCAGTCAGTCAACAACAGCTCATATAAAATAGCCTTATACTATAAGGCTTATAGTATAATTTTTGAAATCCCGAGGGATCTGAGGCCTTTAATACTTCGGGTAAAAAATAATAATATCTGATAACGGAAGCTCCAATAGGGACATGCGCTAAAGTTGTAATGTGTATACACTGTACAAGTATGACTATAGACTTTTTTAAAATCCCGAGGGATCTGAGGCCTGGTAAAAAAATAATAATTCCTGATAACGGAAGCTCCAATATATATAGGACATGCGCTAAAGTTGTAATGTGTACACTGTACAAGTATGAGTAGACTATAATAATATTATAGTGGATTCCATTTTTGCTCATTTTCATTATTATAATAAAAACATTATTGCACATATTGATATTTTTCTTTTGAATGTGTGCACATGGAGCTTTTGTTTGGCCGAACATGTTTAAGATGCCTTAATCCGGTCCTGCCATGGTGCCAAGGTCGCTGATTGAACCTCCCTACAAGCATCATCATTACTTCTTTGCTTCGAGGCAGGCAAGATAAATCAAGGACTTAAATTATATAATTAAAAGAGCGAGGAAACGTCTGAATTGGCATGTCATTATTTTTGCCCCAAAGCACATATATAATTCCTCACGAAATAATGGCTGTTACTGTTAGGTCTACAAACTTTTTTCCCGAAGTGGGCCTATACCTCAGATCCCCCAGGAGCTGAAAAGTTATCGGAAGACGTGAAATAATTATTAGTAATCTTTTTAAAACCCGAGGCACCTCAGACATCTCAAGATTTTTAAAATATTTTCCGAAGACGTATAGGCCTATATATTATCGATATTACTTATTATTATTCTTAATTTTTTTAAATTTATTAATTAATATTATTATCAATATTATAGGCCTAATAATAATAATAATAATTATTATTATTACTATTAGGTCTACTATTATTATTACTATTATCATCATTATCATCATTATTATTATTTTATTATTATTTTGTCACCATCATAACCACCATCATTATTATCATAAGCTTAATCGTTATTATTGAAAATTTCAACGCATTCGAAGTCACAGGGATGCAAACTTCACTCGTGCATGCGCGGCAGAATTGAGAATCTGCGAAGAGGTTTATATATAGAAAAGCAATTTTTTCTACGAAGCATGCCTTCAATGTGATTAAAACTACAAAGGGTCATTGCTCCTAAACACTGCTACATTATATTATACATGAATGTATGCAATTGATTGGACTGAAGAGGTAGGCAATCACATAAATTTTTATATAGCGCCTCTTCAAGATCTCTACTCAGAAAGACCCAATATTGGCCAACAGTGCGTGCAATAAGTTGAAATACAAAATGTGGTTCAATATACACTGTGTCCGGAAAAAAAGGGACCCATTTTCTAAATATCAAAATAAATAGTAAATATTAATCGATTTTCACAATTCAAAGACCCTTTTTATCCTAACATATTTGTCTAACAATTGTAAAAATATAAAAGTTCCAGTCCAAATAATGACGTCATTATGACGTCATTTGCACAAAAAGTCAAATTTAAGAGATAAATGCGCAAAATCATCACAAATTTCAATATTTTTATGATGTAATTTATCAATAATAAATGTAAGTTTAATTTAATTTTTATATCTGAATTAATTTGTGGTTGAAGTGTACACCTTTGGCCTCAACGTAAGCTTCAAAACGGTCGCGCTAATAGCCAACAGCAGCATCGATAACCAGCGCATCAAAATCCTCCACAGCAGGCATTAACAATTCGCTCACGAAGTTCTTCAATGTCTCTTATCCTTGTCCTGTAGCCTACACCTTCTCCATCAGTCTCCAAATCTTATTATCAGCGGGTTTTAAGCGGGCGGCCGTTTATCGGCCAAAGAATTAAGAGGAATGAAATCCGAGTCTCATTAGTCAACAGTTCAACATTTTGACGAACTCGGTGCACGAGCTGAAGCACCATTTTGTTGAAATGTGTAGGCTATAATATTCCAGGATATCAGGCACGACTTTTTTCATAGAGCGGGCAATCCCTTTAATAAGCTGCATTTATTTTCATTCCTTACATGGATTTCTGTTTTACCAAGAGCCAATATCAACCGAAATCATGCATGAATAGCCGGATAAATGCATTTTTATGCAAATGACGTCATTATGACGTCATTGTTGTGACTGAAACTTTTATATTTTCACCAATATTAGACAAATATGTCAGGATTAAAATGGTGTTTGAATTGTAAAAATCGATGAATATTTACTATTTATTTTCATATTTACAAAATGGGTCCCTTTTTTTCCGGACACAGTGTATATACATTGCAAGAACTCTATTCGTAGGCTATACTATATATATGCAGAGTGCAAAGAATTTCTCCACATGCATAACATATAATAATAATAATGATAATAATAATAATAATAATAATAATAATAATAATAAAAATAGAAATAATAATAATAATAATAATAATAATAATAATAAATAATAATAATAATAATAATAATAATAATAATAATAATAATAATAATAATAATAATAATAATAATAATAATAATAATAGGCTACGTCCTCGAGAACGCGACCGAAGCCGCGGGAGAGCAGCGGAGAAAGCCGAAACAAGGAAAACTACAAAGTACGTCGACCTCCAAAGGACATACATCTTCGTCCCCTTAGCAGTGGAAACAATGGGGCCCATCAACACTGAGGGTCTCGCCTTTGTGTCCGAGATTGGTCGCCGGCTGTCAAAGTTATCTGGAGATATACGTGAAACAAGCTTTTTATTCCAGAACATTTCAATCGCTATCCAGCGCTACAATGCCGTTGCCTTCCAAGGCACCTTGTCCGGATTACCTGGGGTCATGGACCGGCCACCCTAAGCATGCAATCTAAAATTGATATGTTAAAGTAAATCGAAACCCAAACCTTACATTCCAGTTATAATAATAATAATAATAATAATAATAATAATAATAATAATAATAATAATAATAATAATAATAAATAATAATAATAATAATAATAATAATAATAAATAATAATAATAATAATAATAATAATAATAATAATAATAATAATAATAATAATACTTTACCAATAAAAGCACGTGAATAAAATCACACTCAGAAACAGATATTAAAAGGTTAAAAAAGGAAGTGCCTCTATGCCCCATATATATATATATATATATATATTTATGTATGATTTTATATATAATTATATATACATATAATATATGTATATATAATTATATATAAAATCATATATATATATTATATATATATTATATTTATGTATGTCCATGTATTCTGTGCTGCATGGTCTTACAAGTGGCAGGAAGGCGTTCAGATGTCAAAATAAGTGCCTGGACGCCGTCCATGGCCGTCCAATCACAGGTTAAGTCTGCTTTCAAACAAATAAGCGACCTAATCGAGCTGTAAGCTTATAGTATAGGCCTACCATTATATAGGCCTATTCATAACGATTTCAATGGTGTATTATGTACGCCCTGTGGATTTTTACTTCTTAGAACCGAAACAGATTTACCTTCAATTAATGTGGTTAAAGGTACAATATAATGTTGGACATCAGAGGCAGACAGACAAGGAGAGACACATAGACAGTCAGAGAAAGACAGACAGATCATTGCAAGAGACACGTGATATATCGCATACATAAACCGCAGAGCTGCGCATATACAGTGAGAGCATGCATGAGGGAATGAGTGAGTGATTGAGCGAGCGAGTGAGTGAATGAGTGAATGAGTGAGTAAGTATATATAAGTACCGTCGCTGTTGTAGTCAATCGTCGTCGTCGTCATCATCGTCGTCGTCGTCGCCTGTGCGTTGTTGTTGTTGATGTTGATGCGTCGTTGGTGGATGAAGTGCGTCTGTGACGTCATTCGAAGCAAAGCATCGAGCGGACAATCCGATGAAGACCCTCCTGCACTTCCAAGGCTCACTTCCACCAGCGCCTTTCCACTCCCTCCTCCACCTACATCAATCTCCTCCTCCCCATCCACCTCCTCTCTTCCGTCATCATCGTTATCAACAACACCGCGATCAACCATCTCCATGTCCTCTTCATCGCCGTCCTCATCCGATCTGCGCCACTCCCTGGAGCAGCTCGAAGGATCGTTGCTGACCTCCTCGTCGTCCCACGGACGGATGATGCTGGACTTGGTCGTCGTCGTCGACGTCTGGTCCTCCATCGTCGTTTTCCTCTTCCGGTTATCATCCTCAACCGAGGAATGTCCGCTTCCGCCAAGGATGGCCGAGATCGAAAACGACGTGACGCTGCTTTTCCTTGCGGACGTGGTGTTGCTACGGCATCCACCGTTTCTATAGTAACCAGCAGCCGTGCCACCGACGAACGCATTTGTTGTTGCAGCGGGGACCGGAACCGGTTTCCACAGAGACCAGCTTCCCGCCAATTGTCTCAGCATCTCCGTTTCGTGCGCGCAGCAGGCGATCGCGTTGTTGCCATGGAGACAGGAACTGTGCTGGGAGGCATGGCAACCGACGACGCTCGGAGGGCTGCTGCGACAGCAGGCGATCGGGTTGCCATGGTAACAGGAGGGTTGTCTTGGCGTCGGACCGACGACGACGTGCCAGGGATTCGGACGATGATGATCCATGATGGTTACTCCGGAATGGAACTGACACATCATCGTTCCAGCCACTGAAACACTTGTTTACCGGGCGACTGTTTGGCGCGAAAACGAACAGACGATCTCTGCTCAGTTCAACTATAATGCTCAGCTGATCTCACTGTAATGATCGAACACTACTCGCCTTTTGCTTTTACCGATGACGATTGTGTCCGTTATAACAATATATAAACGACTGGCTTCAGTGATGATGCCCCTCGCCTTCTACTCTGTCCACTCCCACCACCACCTCCTCCTCTCCCTGCCCCTTCTCCTCCTCTTCCTCCCGGCGTTCACGAACCTCAGATATCTTCCCCCCACCCAGAGTGCGCGGCGGCGAAGGACCCTAACATTGCTAATGGGAGTGAAGAGCGAACGAAGGCATATCTATAGACGCTGCTCAGATCAACAGAAGAAGAAGAGGAAGACCCAACGCCCAGACCAACCAACCGACAGCCCACCCACCCGCCCACAGACACACCGTCGGAATTACGACGACCACAGACAGAAACGAAGGAGAGTGACGTTCAACTGCAATGCTATGTCTTATAGTCTTAAATACAGACAAACATGCTTGGATATATGTAGCCTATACGCACATGATTATGTAATTATGTTTACATATATGCGTACAGGTATTATAGGCCTACACATTCTCATATTGTACATACGTATACATGTATCTGATGCAAACATATACATTATACAAACATACGCAGTGCTAAAAGTGTAAAAAAAGAAGTGCCTGGACACCCCTTACCTTTCCAAAAGAAGTGCCCGGGCGCCCCTTACATTTTCAGGTGTGCTGGCCAATTAAGTGGCAGGACGGCATAGAGATTTGACAAGTGCCAGGACGCCGTCCATGACCGTTCTGCCACACTTTAAGCCCTGGTCACATGTAAGAATGGGATGTTTCTTAATAGAGCTGAACTTATTTGTAGCGCTTGTGGTTTCGTAATATTACGTCTAAAAAGGATTTAAATTTAGCAACTGCACTGTTGACTTTTAGCACCTGATCACGTGACTTACAGATCAAAAAGTCTATGTGAAGATATGTCTGTGTTAGATAATTCTTACTAGGAAGATCATCGTCTAAGTAGTTCTTAAACTCCGCCCAAAAGAAACTCCTCCCTTCTCATGAGTTTGGCCAATCTTCGGTCGGTACAACGTGATGTAGCGCTAACAGAAACGATTCTCATTGGACAGAAGGCTGTTCGTAACGACATGCCAATCACTGGTTGAAGACTTTACGATGGAGTTTTCTATGTCAAACTTCGGTATTCAAGGAATACACACAGTTCAAAGCCTACTTCTGTCTCTTCTGGCGTTTAGACAGTATACAGCAAAGTGATCGACCCCCTCGTGTATGCGGCTTAAAACGAAACTATATTTAATCACCACACACCTGGGTCGTTCACAGTGCCACAGTGGTAATAGAGTTAATGCGATATTTATATAGCACCCTTGTTTTTACTGACTCGGCAATGATATGAGTTCAGTTCAGCGCTCGTGAATAAGATGCATGGGGCCCTGAGCTTGACTTGCGAGTGGCGCTGTACAAATTTGGAGATTACGATTACGATTACAATATAGTCTACGTCGAGATTGACTTTGAATCAATAATAGGACTGGTCAGCAAATTTAGGAATATATTTGAGGGGTATGTACGAGAGAAACTCGTGTAGGCTACCACCTTTTTGGACTTGGGTTAATGCCATTGCCAATAGCCCTGCAAGGCCTGCATGTACGGTATACAATTGTTCATATACCACAGAAACAATGACCATTGTTATTTTCGTCTGACGAAGACTTTCACTTGAGTCGACGAGACGCAGAACAATCACCAAGCGTCATCATCATCACCATCATCATCATCGTCATACAGCCTTCCATCCATCCATCCATGTATGTATGTATGTATGTATGTATGTATGTATGTATGTATGTATGTATGTATGTATGTATGTATGTATGTATGTATGTATGTATGTATGTATGTATGTATGTATGTATGTATGTATGTATGTATGTATGTATGTATGTATGTATGTATGTATGTATGTATGTATGTATGTATGTATGTATGTATGTATGTATGTATGTATGTATGTATGTATGTATGTATGTATGTATGTATGTATGTATGTATGTATGTATGTATGTATGTATGTATGTATGTATGTATGTATGTATGTATGTATGTATGTATGTATGTATGTATGTATGCATGCATGCATGCATGCATGCATGCATGTATGTATGAAGACAATTATTATATAGTAAATGTGTTTCTGTGAACGGTTCAAAAGAGCAAAATATACGTATATAGGCCTATAGCCAACCTAACAGATGGCATAATAAGTATTGCTAACGAAAGCAAGACTTAGTGTATGCGAGTCAAGGTAAACATACAATATTTATGTTGAAATAAACAAGATATACACAGAGCAATATACATGTCATTATCATATATATGCATACCGGTATATTTGTATACACATATAATATAAGTATGTATAATTATGGGATATTTATTATAGCCTTCCATGAACGAAGGTTATTCCTCACATGTTATGTAGCGCATGCATTATTCTGATCTATAGGGCCTCTCAAATATTTTCCCAATTTTTTTTATCTACATACGATACATGTAGCATATATATGGGAGAGTTGTAAAGAGCAGCTGAAGACTATACTTCTATATGGACTTCTGTTAATAACTATAACACTTCTCAAAGGCCTATACCATGGCATCATACCTAGCCAGTGCATGCAATTCAGTTACAGACCTATATCACAATACATTACAATACACTGCAATGCGACACATTACAATAGAATTTTTTACAATTCGATACAATGCCAGAAGTTCACAACGTTCGAGATCATTAGATATAATATCGAGACTTGTGAGAATCGTAAACAGCTTAATCTCTGTGTCGATGATTTATCGGTCAATTAATACAATTAATTGTTCTCCTTCATGTAGACCTACAGTCCTACACCTATAGCCTATATGGAGCTGGAGCATAAGCTTAACAAAAACTGCCGTGGTTTGAATTCTATGCAGTCTCCAGAATATTAGCAATTTCTTAGTCGTTCTTTTGTTCTAAGAATTTCTGTCGGCAATGTTATGAAATGGCCCCAAAATGAAACGGGATGACATTGCTGAATCTTACACCCGTGCATAGGCTTCTATTGCAGGGTATACTGGCTAATTCTAATTTGATCATACACCGAATAATTATTTTCTGTTGCAGACAATCATAAGTTACCAATAGTTCGCTAGGTGGCTTGTAGTGAAGTGACGGAATGGATTATTCAATGGTCTACAAAAAATGTTGAATGGTAAATAAATGGTCAACAGAAACAATGCTATACATAGCAAACATCTTCAGTGGATATAATTATGGTTATAGGCCAATACAATCTCGTCATTGAAAGGTATTCTTATATACATACATATCGATTACTGGCGATTTATGTTGATCCACATAATAAATCAAGATATAAAATATAAAATAGGCTTAAATATCGTATGGCCTACCATATCTAATAAAATTATAGTCTAGCATTAATAATTAGGCCTATTATAAGCGTTTCTCGATAATAAAAATGTCGGCCTATTCAGATGCGGAAGTCCGAGAAGAAACCGGAAATTAGCTAGCCCTTTAGGTACTGATTACAATCAATGTGAAAATTGTGAAAAAATTACTGGGGAGCGGTTGGACAATGATTCACTTGGAATTGGGGGTGTGAAAAACAGACTTTACTATGGGGTTCTATGAAAGAGAAAGACTGGGGTTGAGACTCCAAACCCGGCAATTCTCACCCTGGGCATGATGTATATCGGGGAATAAACAATATTCAGTTCAACTGAATTTAATTGAAAGCTATTCGATAACATATAAAGGCTGCACACAATTTCTTGATTAAAGTAATTTAAGCGAAGCGTCACAATAGTTACTCGGTCTGCAAGAAAGCGTTATAGGCCTATGCTTTTAAACACGCACAGCTACAAACAAAGTCCTGCCTTCTTGCATGATAATGGACCCATCGTGATTTCGTCCGTTCTCACATTGGTGCTGTTCTTTTTCCCCAAGGTCCATTCCGACTCTGTTTTATGTACATTGTACACCTCAAAACTGTCCTCTCTAGCCGTACTGTGGTCTGAGCGCCGGTAGCCGCATTGAAGGGGTGCTATAGTACACATAAATCCTCGTAATGAATAAAGTCAATAAACGAAGCGGAATGTCTTGCATCGTATTCGCCAGAGGGAGTAAGCCGCAAGAGGTTCCGTTCGCTAGGTTGCGCCACATGATCAACGTTGTATTGAAGCGTTATTGGTCGTCGTTCAGCGAGTCATTCGACTGTAACGACTGCTGTGGAGACTTATAGTTACTATCGTTGGTCTGACTCTATGGGATTAGACGACGGGTGGATAGTGGATACAGCAGCTGCGCGTCATCTTCTGCGATCACACGAGGCATGGATGATGATGCCCTACATTGGAGCACTCCATTCACCGCTGCAACATGATAGGTGAGCTGTTTATTGTTTAATTGTCTATCAGGACAAAGATGAAATCCACTCATCGTGGATACTTTCAGCTGTGAATGCTTTTCGTGTGTTTCTCTTGGAAAGGCGCTATATAAATTGCATTTAACGTGGTACTACTGAGTAGGCTAATCATGGTCACTGATCTATCTCTAGCTTCTGAGGCGACTGCTCCAGTGTTCCAACAACATCGGAGCAGTGTGAGAATTGTGGAAAAATAACGGGGGGGGGGGTTGGACCATTATCCACTTGGAATTGAGGTGTGAAAAACAAACTTTACTATGGGGCTCTAAGAAAGACTGAGAGGTTGAAACTCCACCCCAGCCCCGGCAATTCTCACCCTGCATCAGAGTCACTCCCACAGAAGTCAAGGTCAGTTCTGCGGAAAAAGGGGCGCGACTGTTTCCTTCCTCTTGGGATTACTTTCGACTGTTAAAGGTTTGTGGTATAGTCTACTCTACAGTCCCTCAGGATTGCGTGGGAAAAGCCATCATGCTGGGTCACATGGAAGGTTATCGACGCAAGGGTAGACCGCGTATCAGCTGGATTGACAACATTCTTGCTTGGTCCTGTCTTTCCGGGTCCCACCTTCTCGCCGCTGCACGCGATAGGAGACAGTGGAGAGCAATAGTCCATGCATGTGACAAACCGTCGTGCGGCGACGTCGGTGTTTGACATGGCATGACATGGTAGTCTACAATTATGGCTTGGTCACCTGGCAGACGTGGCATTCGTTTCAGTCAAGAAATCGACATTCGCTTCATCCCTTCATAATCTTATTGGGATCTGCACTCAGTAATCACCAATGTT
The DNA here is from genome assembly GCA_945859605.1 of Lumbricus rubellus. Classification (NCBI taxonomy): domain Eukaryota; kingdom Metazoa; phylum Annelida; class Clitellata; order Crassiclitellata; family Lumbricidae; genus Lumbricus; species Lumbricus rubellus. Next base: position 26,746,620 of record OX243814.1, read on the forward strand.
TGGCATATAATATTATGTATTAAGTAATATTGTACAGTCTGTCTGCATGGACGCCTAGGCCTATGTTAAATTTTTCAATTTTTTAAAATTCAGCTTATTGTTTCCGTCAACATGACAGATTTTATAAAGTGCGTCTATATATATGCAAGCATACATGCATGCGTATACATGCAAATTGCACATTGCACAGTGGCATGTAAAAGTCTGCAATATTGTAATCAAGCAGAGGACAGTGCTTTTTAATTCATCAGTTTTTTTAACTTTCACGTTTCCTGCTGTGCACATGTGTGCGGTATTATAGAATTCGTCGTACAAGTCAATTAATCATCTTTGACAATTTAACTATGAACCTCGTAAATATGTTTAGTGATTTATATGCTGTGCAGGAGCAGTGGCGGCGCCAGGATTTCAGGTTTGGGGGGGCTGAAGCCCTAAGTCCCCCTTCCCAAATTTTACGAAGCGCCGAAGGCGCCAAGTTGCGAGCAGTGTTATTTTAGTTCCAGGATTAATTTTTATTCCTATTCTTATTCTATTCCATTGTTGTAATTTTTATTCTAGTTTTAGTTCTTCTTTATAAATAAATTTCGTTCTTATTCTAGTTCCACTTCCTATTTAGAAATAATTTTAGTTCCAGTTCCAGTTCCAGAAAATTTTTATTTCTAGTTCCACTTCCACTTCCACTTCCACTTCTCATAGTTATGTCTAACATGAATGTTCACAGTAACACACAAAACAGTGTCTCGAGTCTTTTGACCTATTTATAAGATTAGTAAATTGCGGACAATGTGAATGCGACTGTTAAGAAAAAGTCAGACTATAATAAAAGTTTCTCGGCAGACAGACACTAAAAAGTTACCAGTCAATTATTTCGGGTGACAAGTTCGCACGTGTTTCTTCAAATTTTTTGGATTCTTCCCGTTGAGCTGTTTATCACAGCATTCACCGCTATTGGCATCTACTACTTCACACTGACTAATATTTTTTCCTTCTGAATAGGAAAAATATTGCCAAACGCCAGACTCTTTTTTTCTACCCGCCAAACTTTTAGACAAACTCATATTTACGCTTTTTCACTTCTAATTCTGGCTAAGTGACACCCGTAGCTCGATTCGTAAACAAACTGGCTGATGCGGAAATGACCATAAAGCATTATGCAGAGATAGAGTATACGGAGAAGCTACTATCATAGCGCCGCGTAGTGACAAATCAGGAGCCGCCTTCAGTCCGAAAAAAAATTCTGGAACGAGAATAGAATAGGAATAAAAATTTCAATATATTCTATTTCTATTCCGTTCTCGTTCCAAAAAAATATTGAAATTTTTATTCCTATTCTATTCTCGTTCCAGAATTATTTTTTATTCCAGTTCTCGTTCCATGGAACGAAATTAAAATAATTATTATTCTTATTCTATTCTCAGGAACTAAAATAACACTGGTTGCGAGTGCCGAAGGCACGAAGCCCATACCGACTAGGGGGTCTGAGGGAGCGTCGTAAGCTCCCCCAGCGGGGTCTGGGGCGGAGCCCCAGCCGCCAACGCATTTTTGGCTCTGTTGACCTCAACTGGAACCATTTTATGCTCTTTTTGCCAGCTATATATATGAACGATAAAATCATGAAAACGTCATTAAGAAGTCGTTTTGCAGAGTCGCAGACTACAAGTATAAGAATGTCAAAATACTATTGTAAAAGAAATGGGCTTAGAAATTAAAAATGGGCTTAATCTTTACTTTTCTTTAGGCTACTATAGGCCTAATCACAAAAGTTAAAAGTTTAAGCCTATAGCCTAACAAGTCTATAAGTATACTGTCATGTGGGTAGGCCTACTGTGTATATAGGAAAACCCTAGGGGGCATGTCATATGTGTAGTGGGTTTTTCCTCATTTTAAAAACTTATTCTGTGAAGGCTTAACCTATACTTTTGTGTAATTTGCAACCATTGCTTAGTCATTCATTCATTCATTTCAAGAATTTATATAGCGCCCCTTCAAGAAATCCACTCAGAAGAGCTTCCAGTCCAACCACGGTGAAACAAAAAAGTTTTAAGGAGCTTGTAGAACACTGACAAGTCAACTTTAGGTAGCAAGCGCATCTGCATCGGCCGGGAGACTATTCCAGACAGAAGGACATACAACTGAGAAAGCACGACGCTGACAAGTTGATGTTTCAACACGCGGGACCAAAAGCTTACCGCTAGAGGCAGAGCGAAGAGCTTTGCGAGCCAGGACAGCAGACTCATCCCTCTGCTAGTGATGAGCCACTAGCAGAGATATGAGTTTTCTCCACATTATCGAAATGTTTTTTTTTATTTCCACGCTGCAATGGTAACATTTTTGACTGTCATTATAGCGAAAATACTCATCAGTTCAGTGCTGATACGACTTCATAAGTGTCTTCTCCAATTGCTTAAATCTGTCAAATTTGCTAACAGTACTGTTATGATATTATTTTGAACTGTCATCGCAGCAGAATCTCTCATAATTTTCATTGCTGAAAGACATGGTTCAGGAGTTCAATAAATACCGCTACCCATTTTATCTAAATACCTCATAATCTTAGTGCTGATAGTCGTGGTTTGTGACTTCAGAAAGAGCCCCTCCTGTTGTTTAAATTTTTAAATCTCCACACAGTAAAGGTAACATTTTAATCTGTTATCTCAATAAATTTCTCATAATTTCATTGCTGAAAGACCTGGTTTAGAGTTCAATAAAATATGTCTCCACCACGCTTAAATTTTTGAATTTCCTCACTGCAAGGGTAGCATTTTAAGATGTCGTCTAAACAAAATTGCTCATTATGGATAAACAATGGATAACACTGTACATGTAGAAATTTATAATGATATATCGGAAATATTTATGAAATATTTGGGTTGGCCTACACTTAAGCATCTCCGAGGCTCCGTCCTCCAACCACAAACAGGCCCGGCATTAGGGCAAGGCGACGAGTCTGTAGCCGCCGTGGGCCTTGCGCTTTCAGGTCCTCGCGCAACTGACCTTAATTTTTACTGTGATGATATTGGCAGCTTTAATCGCTTGGCAGCATTAATTAATAGCCTACTGAGGTCATTTTGCCAAATGAAAGTGATTGGGTGTGTTGGAAAAGATTCCGAAAGAGCGAGTCTGCAAATAAAGCGAGTCACAACTACTAGTGTACACGCAGGCAAGGTCTGGACTGAAAGTGAGACGGGTCTGTCAGGGTCTGCGACCCGGCATTGATTTTCGTGATCTGCCAGTGCCGGGTATCAGTCCATTCGGGAATCAAGTTTAACAATTTTTGGGAAAACAACTAAAAAAACAGGTCGTCAGATAGGCTACAATAAATAGGTAAAAATGGTATGATTTTGAAATTTTATGAGCAAATGACTAAAAAAGGTCGTCAGGTACAAAAATGGGTGAAATTTGTACAATTTTGGGCGAATGACCAAAAAAGATCGTCATAAAATTTTCGGCTCAAAGGCTTCGGTTCGTCCGTCACAGTCCGCAACTTTCCCAAACCACTTTCAGCCCTGGGCTATGCCTACCGGTAGAATTCGATTTTCTAGAATATTAAGGCCTGTGGCATAAGCTTACAGTGCCTTATTGGCAGGAAATCAACTTCGCAAATGCTATGCTTGAGAACCCTTTTCAGAGAATCGCTTGCTGCATTGGGCCCCGCACACCCTAGGGCCGGGCTTGACTACAAACTTGTGGAACGTCCCCATGGCATTTCCCCCAAGTCTCCCCATGAGTTCTGCTTCTGCTGCCAATTGAAACCCCATTTCGTATGTGATTGTACAGGACTAGCTGGGGGCTGGAATTCCGAACCGGTGGGATGAAAGAGGCTGAGGTCCGGACCGGTCTGTAGACGTAAAGGGGCTGGAATTTCGAACTGGCGGGAGAAAGGGGGCTGAGGCCCGAACTGGTCTGGAGGATGGAAGGGGCTGAAAGTCCGAACTGGCGAGATGAAGGGGCTGAGGTCCGGACCGGTCTGCATGATGGAAGAAGCTGAAAGTCCGAACTGGCGAAATTAAGTGGGCTGAGGTCCGGACCGGACTGGAGAATGGAAGGGGCTGAAAGTCCGAACTGGCGAGATGGAGGGGCTGAGGTCAGGACCGGTCTGGAGGAGTGAAGGGGCTGAACGTCCGAACTGGCGAGATGAAGGGGCTGAGATGCGGTGCGGTCTGGAGGATGGAAGGGGCTGAAAGTCCGAACTGGCGAGATGGAGGGGCTGAGGTCCGGACCGGTCTGCATGATGGAAGGGGCTGAAAGTCCGAACTGGCGAAATTAAGTGGGCTGAGGTCCGGACCGGTCTGGAGAATGGAAGGGGCTGAAAGTCCGAACTGGCGAGATGGAGGGGCTGAGGTCAGGACCGGTCTGGAGGAGTGAAGGGGCTGAACGTCCGAACTGGCGAGATGAAGGGGCTGAGATGCGGTGCGGTCTGGAGGATGGAAGGGGCTGAAAGTCCGAACTGGCGAGATGGAGGGGCTGAGATCCGGAGCGGTCTGGAGGATGGAGGGGCTGAAAGTCCGAACTAGCGGGAGGAAGAGGGCTGTGGTCCGGAGCAGTCTGGAGGATGGAGGGGGCTGAAAGTCCGAACTAGCGAGAGGAAGGGGGGCTGAGGTCCGGATTGTTCTGAATCCGGTCTGGAAGGGAAGGGCTGGATCCACCAGGACAATTTTTAATTTCGACACAATAACATAGTTGATTTCGGTGCCGTTGGTCGTTGTCTAGTTTCCTTATTGCGAAGAAAGCGTTATAGACATTTTCGGCTTTTTCGTTTGGGGGGGCTGAGCCACGTTTAGGGGGGGCTTAGCCCCCCCTAGCCCCCCCCTGGCGCCGCCACTGTGCAGGAGTAATCACGACGTATAATACAGGACATGCAGCAGTATAAAAACAAAGACATGCGGTTTGATTGATAATAGTTTTTACACTGTTTGACCGTACTTTCCCATGTTTCATTACTTTTCTTTATAATCATACGGCCTATGCATGGGTACCCTGGAAAGAATTCTTTTAAACGCGTGGCAGTGGTATGTAAAAGCCTAGCGTCCGACTGGCCAACCTTTGGTCCTGCGAACGGCCTTGAACTAGGCAGGCATAGAATACATACGGGAGAGGAGGGAGAGTTTAGGGTAATGGTAAACATTGTGACATGGATAATATGGATGCGGGATCTCTTTCGCTATGCCCTCCCAAAAAGGCCACTCAACCTTCCATTCGGCAGATGGCGTTGGTAAGATGAGTAGAAGTACGTGATGAGCGCCTTGCGTGGCTGCCAACAATTAAATTGGACTCCTGTACAGTATACTAACCTGTGATCATCCGTTCATTACTGATTTTAATCATACTGCGTTTGACATTAAACGAAGATTATTATTAGAACGAACCAACTTAATGAGTTGCCCAGTTTCTATGACGTTAACGAAGGTTGGTATACAGCTTCTCCACCAGCGTGGCCTAGAAAGGACCAGCCAATAATAATCCTGTTGTTTACTCAACGAAACAACTATAGACATGATAATACAGCAGCAACAGTATCAGCAATATTGTATATATTATGATGAGACAATAAAGGACCCGCAAGTGCAGTGCGTGTACAGAGTCAAACACCTGCTCGACAGTAATCTAATGGCAATGCCTCTATCGGATATATATAAGACTGGGAGATCACATTTGCTTGTATGTGCACTTGTTATAGCGCCCCTTCAAGCTGTCACTGCTCAGAGGCGCTCCCGAATGCAGAGCGGACACTGCATAGGAGTCTTACGCCCAAGGTCCCTACGCCGTGGCTTGAGGTGGATTCGAACCTCGAACCCTCCGACGCCACCACTAGGCTACACCACTGCGCCCCACAAACGTAATGGGAAGGAATCGGGCTAATGAGGAGGAAAGGGCATGGATAAGGAAAAGACATGGTATAGTCAAGGTTTAATCAAATGACGGTTCTTTCCTATTTTTTCCATCTCCGTTTCTTCCTCATCTTCCATTCGAATGGAACGGGACACATTCAATCAGTATAGACAGTTCGTTGACACTTGCAGCTGTTGGCGATCGATCTTTTGCCCTCTGATCGGTTGTCACGGTCAAATTTCCAGTTCTAATTCATCGTCAACGATGTCCTTTGGCGGCGTAGTCATCCCTCCAGCATTCGGCACCTTTTACTCTAAATCCTCTAATTGTATCGAAGTCTCGGGTTGCGGCGGCCGTCGGCGATTCTGATTGCCATGGATGGCACCATAGACATCGTGATGAATTGATCGTCAGTCAAAGTCCGATTAGTCAAGCGACGATTGGCAGAATCGTCCTGACATCGATTCACTATTAAGCCGTTTACAATCCGCTTTCATCTGTGCAACTTCTCGCGGAGACTTCACGCTGAGCCTTTTAGACTTCTTATGCATGCGACTTCACACGCTGAGACTTTTAGACTTCTTATGCATGCGACTTCACACGCTGAGCCTTTTAGACTTCTCTTCCATTTCTGCTGATCTCCTCCTTAAACTCCTTAAACATAAACGCTGCCCTCGAAACTCCCTTGTGAGTTCTCCCATCTCTCCTCCTCCTCCTCCTCCTCCTCCTCCTTTTCCTCCTCCTCCTCCTCCTCCTCCTCCTTCTCCTCCTCCTCCTCCTCCTCGTCGTATCCATACTATTAACGTTTATCTTTCTCATTCCGGTTTCTAGTCATCTTCAAAGTTATTGCATCAATCATTAAATTCAAGAATCGTCAGGTGACTGAGGAACCTATAGACGTTCGTTTTGACCACAGGGGAGTTCTGCGTTCATGTCTCAAGCCATCCGGGTCAGCAATCAAGGCGCTCTCGTCCTACGGGGATCTGCTAGTCCCGAAGAATTCCCCTAGAACAATGCGTGCACTTTGTGCTTTCTCGTGCAGATGACAGTCCTTCTGGGGGCAGACAAACCGGACGACTGGGAGGGCTGGCAGGCTGGGGCGCAGACCGGCAGATAGACAAGCAGACAAACCGAGACACAGGCCCAATCTGGGCAAAACGATATGCATGTAAAATTATTGAAAACGTATGACTCGCGGGAAACTCTGCAGACTAACACGCATATTCTGCATGCGCAAATGCAGGATCTGGCATGACAGACGTTTTATCTTACTTGTGCATAAGCGCCAGAACATTGTGGCAAGAGGGGGGAGGGCACTTCCGTGACTTCCTCCTCCAGAATACCGTATATACGTCTATTTTTTAACTACTACTTCACGGTTTTTGGCAGATTTCTTGACATTATAACAGTAATGGCACGCAGAGTGAAACTGATAGGGCCTAAGTTTACATTTAGAAACCACAAAGAAAAATACCATATTGTTCTAAATTTCCTGCTTTGCACTTTTAAGCACCGGCTTAAATCATGGGCGTCCGCAGGAATTTTTCTAGGGGGCGCAAACTTTTAAATAATTGTCATATGGTCTAACTTTATTGGGTGACAGTTTGAATTTCCATATTACCACTAGAGAATCCTATAGTCTACCAATACATTATGCGCCCAAAGAAAAATATAAAGGTTCAACTTGTAGAACGAATCGATAGTCACATTGAAAATCGTGTTGTAACAATCACAACCAAATAATCTAAATATATATGTGCAACTATTCGAAAAATCCAGAGGGGCGCACTTGCGCCCCCTTGCGCCCCGCTGCGGACGCCCATGGCTTAAATAATAATCAGCCATGTCCAATGGAAATTTACCCACCCGTGCTAAAAATTTCTTGGTGCACCCATGCTTTACTGTATGTATACTCACCGTTGTTGTCGAGTAAACGCCATCTGGTGGCATTCGGTACAGTGCAGCTGTGTTTGGCTGGAGACTGAAAATTGCAAATTGGTGTTGTCTGCCCGTCTTGGTATTTCGTCTTTATTATTGCTAAACGAAAGACATGCAGTGCGCAGGACGAAGGAACAGGGCTGTTTTTAAAGGAATTTTTATAACTGCACAACCCCTTCTTTCCTTTCAATTCCTCCATGGTAAATTACTTCCAATGTTATCCAATGCTCCATATGTAGTAATAAAAGTTGGATTCACAGCTTCGTTTTCCAACTTTTTTCAATTTGAGAAGACTTCGATAAGCTTTTTACGCGCGAAGCCACTTTCTTAGCAGCTCAAATCTCAATGGATTGCGGCCTTAAGCTGAATTATTTCAAAGAAACTGTCTGTCAACAGCTTTGATTGAAAGAAAACATGCATCGCGCGGAAATGAAGCGACAGTCCGAAAGTGCGAATGGTTAAGAGAAGGCATTAAGAAAATTTTTGTCGAAATTCAATTGGTAATTTATTGTTAGTGTAATTGAACATCCACTGGATGAACCACGCAGCAGAAAATAGCGCTCTAACTAAATTGCAATGCTTAGACAGTATTATTATTATTATTTTGCCTGAGGTAGGCCTATATAACTAGATCTATATATGATCACAGGGCTTTTTTAACGTGCAGTTGTACACAAAATGTGCAGTTCTAAATCAATTTGTGCTGTTATAGAAGCACCTCTGCACAGTTAAAACTAGCAAAAAGGTCATTGTCCTCATATTGGAAGTAATTTATACCATGGAGGATGGGAAAGGAAAAAAGGAGTTGTTCAGTTCTAAAAGTTCCTTAAAAACAGCCCTGTATGATCCCTCAGGCTTTAAAAATCTATTCTATGTAGCATTGTAGTTAGTGATCCTCTTCCTCGGTGCGTTTTGTGAACGTGCCTCTGAATGCTACTGCATTGAATCTTTGTGTAAATACAGTAGATGGATAACCACCGGAACAAGCGCACGGTCTCCAGAGGGTTACCTGAGACGCGGCGGTCATTCGGTGCCCAGTCTCCATCAAGAACTCGCGGCCGGTGTCACGATATAGAGTATCCCCTCTAATATTTGTATCCCCCAGATGATAAGCTCAAGAAGTCACTTATGCGCATGTTAATTTTTGGAAATTAACTTTCATTTGCTTTGTTTTGAACATTGCAACTAACAGATTTTAGTCCTTGTGTTTAGTCCTACCAGCTAACGTTGCTTGCTTTTCGTTTAGAACACTTAGAACATTTAGAACACTTACGAATATCTAGGTTCACTAAATAAAATCTAGTTGCCTGGCTTTTAACATTGCTTAGGACCAGTGTTATTTTAGTTCCAGCATTAATTTTTATTCCTATTCTTATTCTATTCCATTGTTGTAATTTTTATTCTAGTTTTAGTTCTTCTTTATAAATAAATGTTGTTCTTATTCTAGTTCCACTTCCTATTTAGAAATAATTTTAGTTCCAGTTCCAGTTCCAGAAAATGTATATTTCTAGTTCCACTTCCACTTCCAATTCCACTTCTCATAGTTAGGGTCCTATCATATAAGTCGGACACCCTTTTGTTCTGACCGAGGTTACTCCATAACGGAGCGTCACATCTACATGATGTAAAGTTTATTGTGTAGCTTATCATCTCATTCAACAAATACATTCAATTAAACCCGGCCAATTTTAAATGAATTCGATCAGGAGTGTGCCAAGTACAGCGAGCTGGCGAAATTTGAGTTTTCGGTTTTTCGGGTAAAGTTGGACACTTTGGTTGGTAAACTCGGACAACATAATATGCTTATACGTTCTTATGTTGTTAGAGTCGGACAATCAAGAAACTGGACAATTTGTTGTTAAAGTCGGACAATTTATAAACTAAACAATTTTCGCTTATACGACCTTATGTTGATAGATTCGGAAAATCAATAAACTAAACGATTTTCAACAAGATCCGTGCCTAATTTAACTGAAAGATAACATTTGGCATTGAAAGTAACATAAATGAAGTCAACCAAATGCCAGTATAGGCCTGCCTACATTCAATAGGCCTACAGAGGTTGCACTAAAGGGTCTACTAAAATGTGCAATCGTCACAGTCCGCCATGGCACTGTATTCGTTCCAGCAATGTCTGTACAGTTGACAGACCATTTACTAAGAGCAGTTTACGAGACCTTTATTAAGCAACTCGGTGAAGGCTGTAGCAACCTTAGTGAGCTAAGTTAGGCCTACTATGGGGCCTTCGTAACAGAAGTCCTATGCATCAGACAAGCATGAAAAACTTAGCTGTGATGCAGGCATATACACTACATAAACTCGACTAATGGATAGATCCAAGAAAAAGTCGAAAAGAACATGAACTTTTCTAATATCTTAAACATTCCTTACAAGTAAAAATATAATAATCATCATAATAAGCATTAGCGTGGACCTCTTTTGTTAAAGTCGGACACATTTCAGCAGGGTGTAATAATTTTGTCCGACTTTAACAAACGCATGTATGTTAAAGTCGGACAGCAAACAGCTCTAGTTTCAACCATGAGATCAATCCAATATCGCTCAAACAAGTTACGCAAAACATAGATTATACTGTAATCTCTAGGGAAAAAATTTGAAACTCTTCCTCTTCAGCAATTAACATTGTCATAAACCCTTAGCAGTGAAATATGGGTTTCATTATGTCAGATTTTAAAACTCTAGAAATTGACATGCATCGAAAAGAGGCGACATCTTAAAATTTAGGCAACGATCCCTTCAAGGTTGTGAAGTATAACTCATTAGATGGACCCTCTGCAAATACAATCTATGATACAGCCATCTGGTGATCGAAGTCTTTTATGCGTGGCAGGCCGGGAAAAAATTTGTCCGACTTTGCCTGATGTCCGACTTTATGTTAGTTCACCCTAACAACTACAATGCATTCCATTTAGCAACATAGAAGTTAGTAAGTTACCATATTAACTTCCTTATCTACGACGACTTCACTTTTCGTTTCTTTAACCTGACCATGGTTAAGGTTATGGTTAGTTTCGTCTTTAGAAGATGTGCTAATTCCTCTCGCCGCAGATAGAGTATACGGAGAAGCTACTATCATAGCGCCGCGTGGTGACAAATCAGGAGCCGCCTTCAGTCCAAAACACTATTAATTTGTTTAAAAGTTTCTATTTCTATTCCGTTCTCGTTCCATAAAAATATTGAAATTTTTATTCCTATTCTATTCTCGTTCCAGAATTATTTTTTATTCCAGTTTTCGTTCCATGGAACGAAATTAAAATAATTTTTATTCTTATTCTATTCTCAGGAACTAAAATAACACTGCTTAGGACACTAAAAACAATCAGAGTAAATTTTAATTTTGATTACGGGATAAATTGATCAATTATACTTATTTGTCAATAATTAAGATATAATAGTCTCTCCCCCGGATACTCTATAGATTCCCGGTATATTCCATCTCCCGGAGAGTTTTAAGGGGGATAGAAAGTCCCGTGACACCGGCACTGTTGATGGGACCCAGCGGTTCTACTACTACTTCTGCTACTGCTGCTATTTCTGCTACTTCTGCTGCTACACACACACACACACACACACACACACACACACACACACACCTACATACACACCGACACACACACACACAAATACTCCGACACACACACAAACACACCGACACACACACACACACACCGACACACACACACCGACACAATGTATTATTCTCTTTGTAAGACTTAGACTGAAAAAAGAATAAAGTTCAAGATCCTGCTTCTTGGTCGCGCCTTGTCATTCGGTTCCGCCTGAGTAGCCTTCAATATACAACGCTACTCTATAATACGTGAGTTGTTCTATCGGTTTGTTCCCCTTCGATCGTTAATCACTACGCTCTGTGCCCAGGGAGATCTGCAAATCCCTCTCTTCCATATATCAGCAAGAGAAAACCCATGTCCTACAGCATAAGACCCTCCTCCCTTTGGGGCAGTATTCCTGTGAAGAATTTTACGATTCCTTTTAACTGGACCCAGGACAGACACAGATGTACAAATCCGTTATATAGACAAACGTGGTCTCGACCCATTTCTAGAGAGGTTCTAAAATGCGACTGATAAGAGCCTAAGCACATGTAGGACATACAAACATTCATACATACATACATACATGCATGCATGCATACATACATGCATGCATACATACATACATACATACATACATACATGCATACATACATACATACATGCATACATACATGCATACATACATACATACATACATACATACATACATACATACATACATACATACATACATACATACATACATACATACATACATACACACATACACACATAACAAACATACATGCATACATGCATACATGCATACATACATATATACATATATACGTACATACGTACGTACGTATGTATGTATGTATGTAAGTATGTATGTATGTATGTATGTATGTATGTATGTATGTATGTATGTATGTATGTATGTATGTATGTATGTATGTATGTATGTATGTACGTACGTACATACATACGTACATACATACGTACATACATACGTACATACATACATATATACATACATAGATTCTACAAGTCTGCATGCACTGATACATTGGCAATTTTTGGCTGTTGCGAATTTTGACAGGCCGTAATATGAGCTTGTACTGTCTCTTAATATGGCTGATCCTTAGTAAGTTGGCTTATAGAAGCTCAAATGGTTGATTCCTTCCTACTTAGCGAATCTGCTGGGAAAAATCAATTTGGAATTTTGATTCCGAACCCTGGTATTATAGTTGCATGCTTCTTTAGACATAATAAACGCCACTCTCAAAAAACGAAACTGCTTGGCGACGGAGCCTATAAAGACAATAAAATCCATCCCAACGTAATGAAGAGTAATGCAATATATGGTATCAAATATATAGTTTTATTCAAGCTCTCCACTGGAATGCGTTTCTCGAAATACATTCAGTAGGCTATATCCAGCAAAGCATAGTTGTAAAAAACGGATTTTCTGTTTTTATTCTCTCTCAAAAAACGTCGTATTTTCGTTTTTTCCCCATTGTTTTTATCGTTTTTTAAAATATTTTTTCTGCAACTTTATTTATTTATTTGCTGTCTATAATTATCTTCCTTAATTTAATTTTTGTCTGATATTCCATACGTTTTCACCGTAGCGTAGCCTAATCTCAAGGATTCAGTTAACTATAGTGTCATTATATGTAATTGTTTAAGTCATCATTTGAGAAATACATGTAGCATAGGTCCCTACAAGAAATGAAATTTGTAAGAGTTATTTTGATATAAAATTCTTGGGCCTATGATTAATATTGATAAGCAACAATTACAAATGCACAATATATAACTTCGTGCACATCTATGGTCTTTGCTGCTGATTAGATTTTAATTGCGTTATGTCGATGAGCATGAACTTTATGTGGACTTATGTTTACAATTTAAATTTGTAAAGATTTCAATACCTTTGTTTTTTTCTGCATTTCTTATTAGACCAAAGTTACAAGAAAAAATATATGTGGTAGATTAATGTTGCTTATAGGCCTTACCAATTAATTTTGGCTTAATAATGAAGTTGTGTTATTTGCAGATTAAGATAGATCTATATAAACTTGCAAAAGCAAGGTTTTTGAGCTTAAAATAAAGTTTCAGATGTATCAAAGACAAATTATTTTCCGTTTCCTTTTTTTATCATTTTTTGTGGTTTTTAATTTTTTTAAACGACTTTTTTCCTCGTTTTTTTACATCTATGGAGCAAAGCAATCATCTTTACGAGCTGACTTTAAAACTTTAAATGAAATCCTTCTTTATATCATCCATTTGTCGATGTCTAAAAAGTTGAAGCTGTTATCTCGAAATCCTTAAAAACATCTGCGCAAGTCTGGCAATAAAATTGGCGGATTCATAATTTCTTTAAGTGGGCGGAGGGGGGGGCGGTCTGGTCACAGGAAAGATGGTGACTGATCACAAAACCATAAATGCATTTTCAGTTAGGTTTTTTTACTGTAACTGCCCAATGGACGCAAACCAATATATATGCATGTGACATTAATCACTATAGATAATAATGTCGCTTCGCTTCTCTAAGTTAAAAACGTCGTATTCGGTAAATCATTTGTTAACTCCTTTCCAGATCACAGATCTGCTGCATTTCCTTATATATATATATATATATATATATATATATATATATATATATATATGACCCTATATATGCTTAGTTCCTCCAGTTCCTATCGGAGCATTGGTCGACAAGCTATATATATATATATATATATATATATACACTCTAATAATATAAATTATGTTCGTCCCTACAGTTATCCACTCATTCAATTCAGATTGGCCGAGATGGCCACAACACAGAATAGATTATATATTATATATATATATATAATTATATTGCTCAGTAGTCTTCTTATATAGGCCCCAGTGCAACAACTGATGCGTATATAGATGAATCTCCGGCAAAGACTCTCTCGCCTTGCTTCCTGCTTGGCTTTTATTTGCCACTGAGAGGCAATCCGTTATGTCTGATATCAGTTTATCTTGTGGGTCCGAGATCACCAGTGCAAAGTAGTTTTTCGCAGGACTGGATACATTATCTGATTGCATGAAGGATAACATTTGTCTAGCTTCTATAAATAAATACATCGGTGATTTTGTCTCCGACGTCCATTAATAGTTCATCATGGATCAGTGTCGTAGTTTTCACGAATGTAGACCAGATAAATCCAACCAACGCTAAACAGCAAAATTGGCCAGAAAATTAAGTAATAACTGTATACGTTCATATTGGGTTTTATAGAAGTAATTCCTCACCTGACAATAAAAACTACTGCTGACTAACATACAGAGAAAGAGCAACATTTAATAATATGATACTTTGTACGGAAACTCATGCAGATTGTGGGGACTGAACAAATTGTTGTTTATGGCACCACCGCAGTAGAAAAGTCGGCAAGCTCTATACCGCAGGTATAGGTTGTTCATTCATTCGTTCGTTCATTCATTCATAATTCGTTCATTCATTCGTTCGTTCATTCATTCATTTCAAGAATTTATACAGCACCCCTTCAAGACGTCCAATCAGAGACGTTCAATAAGTGTATATAGTTTTATTTACAAGACAGCAGCCAGGGGAATTATATACATATATGAACTGCAGATTATGCATAAAATAGTGTCATATTTCACGTAAGCATATAAGTAGATATATAGAAAACTATACAGACGTACTATGTTACCCCAGTGTTTAAAGCAGTAAAATGTTGATTGCTATACAGAGCAGAAGACCGACGTCGAACCATAAACCCTTCAGATTCCTGCCTTCTCGTATAGATCAAGTACCTCTGGGTCACGTCGAGCTTGACGTTCGGATACGCTTTTATTAACGCTACGGCTCTTTGTTCATCTGAAGTTATTGGCGGGCGCTATATAAATTCGGAAACGTTTCGGACGGCATGGTTGCGCTCCGTCGCTTCATGGGCAAAATTGAAAGGATTTCTGCGAAATTTCCATTTTCACTTCGAATATGAAACGTTTATGTAAACGAAGGAAGGCGTGGTGGATCCGATACAATATTCGAGAATATGTAGAGGGACTGACGTTGAAACGAGCGTACATTCCGGATGTATAGGCCGATCCTATTCACCCGTAATTCGACCCGTTGGTCCCATCCGACGATTCAAATGGAAAGTAAAGTTTTGCGATGCAAATGACTTATGAAATATTGTAGGGAGTAGGGTATATACAGTCCGGATTTTGCCGGATGTCGATAAAATGAAACATTGGCACTGTCTAGCCAAAATTCATCTTCTGGCAATTAAGAATTTGCTCAGTCGCTGAATTTTTTGATTTTTTAGTATGGCGTACAATGAGGTTGTGGTTTATGTAATGAGCTGTGTCAATAACTGTATTGTAGTAAATGTCACAATGTGGTAATGATTTATATGTAGTAGGCTGTGTCAATTTATACTCTATTGTGCTTAATGCACACAAAGTCGTTGCTATTTACATCTTACCGGAAGTGATACGGTACTTAAGTTGACGTCATAGGTCACGAAGTGTATCAAGTCTCAATGCTGAGCAGCGTGGACCATGCAGCATGCAGCATGCCAAGTGGCGTCGCCACCGGGATGGTTTGGGGTGGTTTAAACAAACCCACACTGGTAAGCAAATAATATAAGCCACACAACAACTTCAAATCCGTTGAGTTTCCAGTCGTGTGTATTGAGGGGATGGGGCCGAGCAATAGTAACCTATAGACTTCTAGTCGTTACAATTTTTTCATGGCCTCTCCACTATCTAAGGACTCGATACTCCATTGCGCATGCCATTGGTCACGCACTACGTTATAGGTCATACGGTGCGATATACATGTACAGTAGACATTATGCCATGCAGATGTACTTGTAGTACATGTATGGTCAAGAAGTAGGTCATGGGTCACGCAGAATGTCATAGTTCATGAACTTCACGTATATGACGCTGTAGGTCACCAATGGGTCATCGGTCAATAAGTCATGAAGTAAGTCGCATACCATGCAATATGCCATAAAGTGTAAATTAAATTTCTTCGCAATCTATGCAAAAACTGAGCAAAAGTCTGACTGATGGCGTGTTGTTGTTGCTGCTGCTGCTGCTAATAATGATAATGATGCTGATGATGTTGATGATGATGATGATGATGATGCTGATGATGTTGATGATAATGATGATGATGCTGATGATGATGCTGATGATGATGCTTATGATGATGCTGATGCTGATGCTGATGCTGCTGCTGATGCTGATGATGCTGATGATGATGATGATGATGATGATGATGATGCTGATGATGCTGATGATGATGCTGATGATGATGCTGATGATGATGCTGATGATGCTGATGATGATGCTGATGATGATACTGATGATGATGCTGATGATGATGCTGATGATGATGCTGATGATGATGCTGATGATGATGCTGATGCTGATGATGATGCTGATGATGATGCTGATGATGATGATGATGCTGATGATGATGCTGATGATGATGCTGATGATGCTGATGATGATGCTGATGATGATACTGATGATGATGCTGATGATGATGCTGATGATGATGCTGATGATGATGCTGATGATGATGCTGATGCTGATGATGATGCTGATGATGATGCTGATGATGATGATGATGCTGATGATGATGCTGATGATGATGCTACTCTGTTGCTGCCTCAATTTAATGCTCTTCCAAGCGCATGCAGGGGTGCACTGCATTGCTCCGAAAATCAAAGCTCCGAAATTCACAGCTCCGAAAGTTAACTGTTGAGAAATCAAAGCTACGAAAAGTCAAAGCTACGAAAAGTCAAAGCTCCGAAAAGTCAAAGCTCCGAAAATCAAACCTCCGAAAATCAAACTTCCGAAAATTGCTAAGAGTTTTTAATGGTCGGACTTGAAAGAGCAGGAAGTTGAATCGCTTTTGTTTGACCAAGAATCAAAGGGGGCTAGCTTTGTTTGACCTAGCTTTTGTTTGATTTCTGGAACTATGAAGTATACGCTTTTGTTTCACCAAGAATCAAAGGCGGCTAGCTTTGTTTGACAAAGAATCATCGGAGACCTTGTCAAACTACATTTTGCTGCATAACGGGCACATTTAGGATTTATGCATAACAATAGTGACAGTCTTGTGTTCTTCTGACATTCTTGTTGAATATTGTAAGAGCCAATATAATAATATTAATATTATATTCCAGAGAACTTATATAACATTATTCTTAATATTACACTATTGTATCCAAAGTTTTATTGTGTCCGTCAGTTTATATTTTATTATAAAAATAAAATTTAAAGTTTAAATGAGCTTTTACATTTCGGAGCTTTGCATTTTTCGAATCTTTTGACTTTCGGAAATGTAATTTTCGGAGCTTTGATTTTCGGAGCTTTAATTTTCGAAACAAGTGATTTTCGGAACTACGAAGTATATAATCTTTTGAATTTCGGAAATGTGATTTTTGGAGCTTTGATTTTCGGAGCTTTCATTTTCGAAACTGTGATTTTCGGAACTATGAAGTATACCCGCATGCAGACAATAGCATCGGGCATAAGAATTGTAGAAAAATAACTGAAGGGTCAGACTTGGGGCGTGAAAAGAAGACTTTGCTATGGAGCGAGCCATAAGAAAGATTAGAGGTTGAACACACTCAATCACGGAAATTCTCACACTGCTATTATAGCAGTCATGTCCGAGTCCGGATCTCCCGTCTTCTTACATTCTTGACCACGTAAATTGTATAGCATCATACTACTAGCATGCATACGCTATAAAAGTCATCATTACATCACATTACGTCACATTCCATCACATTACATCACATTCCATCACATTACACCACATTACATCAGCTGCATCCTATTAACTTCCTATCATGTCTACAAGTCTTCTACAAATGAACTGAGGTCTTTCTCTCTCTGCAGTCTGCTTATCAAATGAAAGACTTCCGGCGAAAGTCGGAAAATTATATTGATCGCTTTAACGCCTCCTATCGACGACTTCTCTGCATCATTTCCGGTCTCTATTGCTGGAAATGCTTTATCGCCGCTGCTGACTGAATCTGACTTTCGAAGTCGTAGATGACTTAACACAGTTGAAACATTCATGCATCAATTCATGCAAACATTCGTGCATCAATTCATGCAAACATTCATGCATCAATTCATGCAAACATTCATGCATCAATTCATGCAAACATTCATGCATCAATTCATGCAAACATTCATGCATCAATTCATGCAAACATTCATGCATCAAACATTCATGCGAACATTCATGCATCAAACATTCATGCGAACATTCATGCATCAATTCATGCAAACATTCATGCATCAATTCATGCAAAGATTCATGCATCAATTCATGCAAAGATTCATGCATCAATTCATGCAAACATTCATGCATCAATTCATGCAAACATTCATGCATCAATTCATGCAAACATTCATGCATCAATTCATGCAAACATTCGTCCATCAAATCATGCAAACATTCGTCCATCAAATCATGCAAACAATCGTCCATCAAATCATCAAACATTCGTCCATCAAATCATGCAAACACTCATGCATCAATTCATGCAAACATTCGTCCATCAAATCATGCAAACACTCATGCATCAATTCATGCAAACATTCATGCATCAATTCATGCAAAGATTCATGCATCAATTCATGCAAACATTCATGCATCAATGCATGCAAACATTCATGCATTAATTCGCATATAATGTCACTTTCTTCGCTAACAAGGACAGCTTCATACGACAGTTTAATAGTCGTGCGTATCGAATGTTTACATAACTTGCAGCAACAAAATGCCGACAATTCCATGACAACGACTAACTGATCATCTAATCATATTGATGTCTCTTTGTAGTCATCAAGGAGCCAGATACGTTTCCCTTGATTGGTTCTATTAACCCAAATCCGCCATTGGTCTTATAAGGCCTTCTCTGGTCAACAAAGAGCCATAATTATGGTCAACATACGCTTCCATCTGTTGGCTTTATATCAAGGACCGTTTATACACAGGACCAGAATCTTCTTCTTTAATCGCCATGTACAAGTTTGTGGACGATAATTGCAGTAGTTCTGGAAAATTTCACATCTTGTCTACAAAATAAAAGCATTCATTTTATTATAACATTTTATGATGGCAGACTGACGAATAATAATTATGTTTGTAAGATAAAAAAATGCCTTTGGAGATTCAAAACATAGTCTTTAGCATTAGAAACTGAATTTTAAGTGAGGCGACATCTATCGCTGAGAGTGAAATGGATAGCCACAAAATGTTCACGAGTAACCAGTTCTGTAATATAAAGTTGTAGTAGGATTCAAACTTCAAAGGTTCACCTATGGCAATATCTACGGTCAAGTTTTATCTGTTTTAAATTATACATCTTTCTTTTTGCAATAATTGTCGCTAGTAATTGTTATTCGAGGAAATCTTTCTGTTGTATTTGCTTAACTGAAACAACATAAAACAGTTGATCGATTTAAAATCTAAATTTAGTGAATTGCATGGATGAGCAGGAAGTTAGATAATATAGGAATGTTAATGATTAGAGAAACAAATAACGGAAAGAATCGACTTCAGATGATACGTGAATGTTTACTGCATGTGGGTACAGCGTCTATAGTTAGCCTTGTCCAGAGAACGAGATTGGCTGTCATAGTTTCGCAATAAATAAACTTAATAATAACAGCATACGCGATTACGCATGCATTGTAGACATACATTACACCCACGCATGTGTCTATAGACACATGCGTGGGTGTAACCGTCGCTGAAACACAGGAGCATGCATTTCCTACATGTATGCATGGACTGTATATGATGGTCAGTTAGGCCTACATCTGTTTCATATTTTAAGTACTAAGTAGTCACAGCCAGAGGTGCTTTTCGTATCAGTTCAGTATTGTCATGCTATTGGTGTTCGTCTGTTCATAATATGTCTCAACTGTGCACACGCATATCGGGCGTCTTTATTTTAAAATAGGCTATACAGCAAAAAGAATGCACATCGGCTTAGCACGATATATATAGCCTAGCCTATATTATATATATATATATATATATCACGCTATCCAGAGACAATGC
Organism: Lumbricus rubellus; assembly: GCA_945859605.1. Taxonomy (NCBI): domain Eukaryota; kingdom Metazoa; phylum Annelida; class Clitellata; order Crassiclitellata; family Lumbricidae; genus Lumbricus; species Lumbricus rubellus. Next base: position 26,767,059 of record OX243814.1, read on the forward strand.
CAGTGGTCATATATAATTATATAGCACAAGGTCTAGTTGTTCTGGTCACTCTGCTTATGATCATAGGATAGTGGTTATAGTGGGTGATCGTTGTTGTTGTAAATAATTGTGGCAGTTGTGGTTATGTTTTCCTGTTGCTGTTCGTGATTATGGTGGTTGTTGTTTTTGCTGCTATTATAGTTCTGGTGGTTATTTGTGGGCACAGCGTCTGTGGCGTGGGCGTCGTCGGCTGCGGTTCAGTTAGGGTGGAGGGTGGGCAGCCATTCAGATCTGAATCTGATGTCGGTCCTTTTCTTGTGTATATCCACTCACTGTTCTTCGGTCGCCATATCATCCGTCGCCGATAATCGTTTTGTTTACTGATATAAGCATTTGATGCTCCACCGAACTCAGACTCACACTTTGCCAGCAGCAGCAGCAGAAGCAGAGGAATAAGAGGAGAAGAAGTAGGAGCAAGAGCAGCAGCAACGACAGTTAAATCAGCAATGACAAAAGCCACATTAGCAGCAACAGCAGCAGCAACAGCAGCAGCAACAGCAGCAGCAACAACAGCAGCAGCAACAGCAGCAGCAACAACAGCAGCAGCAACAGCAGCAGCAACAACAGCAGCAGCAGCAGCAGCAACAACAGCAGCAGCAACAACAGCAGCAGCAGCAACAGAAGAAGAGGGAGAATAAGTAGGAGCAAGAACAGCAGCAGCAGCAGCGACAGTTAAATCAGCAATGACAAAAGCCACAGCAGCAATAACATCAGCAATATCTGCAGATCCACGATTCTTCAACTCCCGCAGCGCAGTAAATAATCGCCTGGTTCTGTGATTGTAATTCTTCCTTGTGTCTGTCTGTAAATTGTCATGCATGTGGACCAAATTAATATACACACAGCATGAATCATGTTTTCTTCCTGAAATGTATGCCTGTGAATGGCAATAAACTTGTCAATGCATCGAAAGTGCCCTTATGCACTTTCAATATGTTTGAGCGTCTACATCACTGTCTTTGACAGTATATTTTAGTGCAAATGTTCTTACATCTTATGCATGTATGGCAGTGAATCTCAGTTTGTTTCATTTTATGCATACGTGATTGTGCGGTCGAATTCCTCTGTCGCATTGTGTTGCAATGTATTGTTTTGTATTGCATTGTATTGTATCTAACCATTCAAAACGCACTTCTCGCAGCAAGAGACTTTCCGAAGCGCTCCCACTGCGTGTATATCCCCAAGAGAAAAAGCAAGTTTTAAGACGATATAGAATGATGAAGAAAGACTGACTACCAGAGAGGATGACAGAACAAGCTGATGGGGAAATCCATTCCATAGGGAGGAACCCTATGGAATGGCAAATGATCTGGATAGAGCCATGGCGGTCCTTACGCGGTGAACAAAGAGGTCAAGCCGATCAGAGGACCTACGAGGACGCAGCAAAGTGGCAGAAAGGACGACAGAAGGTCAACACGAAGTGGCATTGATGCATGCACGTGTGATTGTATACATTCAATATTTACTGTTTGTCTCTGAAACACGAAGGTAAGTGTGATCCATGGCATGCTTTAGCCTATGAGCTATGAGCGCCTCTGAGTAGTTTTTTACTTGAAGAAGCGCTATATAGGACTAAATGTCCGAATGAATGAACGAATAAGCTGTTTTATAGAAATATATGTATATTGCTCAGGCTATATATTGGCCCCAGTGCAACTACTCCAGGTCTAATTATAGGCCCTATTCATGTATTTTTTGTGCATGAATGTGAGCGTGGATAATAATGTCTCTATTTAGTCTATATTTACGCCGATATGTGTGCTTGTATATGCTTCATGTTTACCGCGTCTCTATATATAGTAGGAACGGTTATACGCAAGATTGCATGGTCCATGTTTAGTAGTCATTGTTTACTGTGCAACCCTATGCATAAACGTGCACTTGATTGTACAGCTCGTGTTTCATTCGGTGTGAAACTGTGTGCATGTGGGTAAACGGATTGGTTGGCTTTTCGAGTCTTAGTGTCGTGTACACGCATCGAGTCCGGTTCGTCGATGCATGGACTATATGGTGGACCTGAAGGAAGCGGAACAAAGTGACCGATGTCCATTAGCTTAGTGTTGCTTGCTTTAGCTTTTCTTTCTCGCTTGTTTCGATCACATTCGAAGGATAAACGAATCTTATATTTACGATGACGGCGGCGGTGGCGGCGACTTCAAAGCATCGCCATGTCGATTGTCTTGCTTGCGCCTTTGAAGTCTGATTAATGACGTCACGAGCAAAATGCTTCTCTGTTGTCTTCGACTGACTGAGGTTACTTTCCTTCGTGTTATCATCTGTCGGTCTGTGTTTTTTTTCGTGTTGCCATTTCCTCGAATTCTATCTTCAAGTATCTGTCTGTTTTTTTTTTATCTCTGTCTCTTTGTCTCTGTCTCTGTCTCTCTGTCCCTGTGCCTCTCTGTCTGTCTGTCTCTTTCTGCCTCTGTATCTATCTGTCTGTTCTTCTGTCTGTCTCTATCTGTCTCTGCCTGTCTCTGTCTGTCTCTGTCTATCTCTATCTCTCTCTCTCTCTCTCTCTCTCTCTCTCTCTCTCTCTCTCTCTCTCTCACTCATTAACTCTCTCTCTCTCTCTCTCTCTCTCTCTCTCTCTCTCTCTTCACTCATTAACTCTCTCTTTCACTCATTAACTCTCTCTCTCACTCATTAACTCTCTCTCTCTCTCTCTCTCTCTCTCTCTCTCTCTCTCTCACTCTCTCTCACTCATTAACTCTCTCTCTCACTCATTCACTCTCTCTGTCTCTCTCTGTCCCTCTTCTATCTCTCTGTCTCTTTGTATCTTTGTCTCTCTGTCCCTGTTTCTGTCTGTCTCTCTCTTTGTCTCTTTCCCCTCGATGTAGGTCTGTCTGTCTGCCTCTCTCTGTCTCTGTCTTTTTCTCTCTCTCTCTCTTGTCCACCTCCTCGTTGTGTCTTCTCCTCCACCTCTTCCTTTCTCCTCCTCGTCCTTACATTTCTGTGCATTAAGTATTTTCATTCCGCTCCTTTTCCATTGTCTTCCTCTTCGGTTTTTGCGCATATTTATACTCTTCTCTGTTGACCTATATTTCTCCCTCATCATTATATCGACCTGATCGATTCCTCAACCTGCTCTTCGTCCTTCTCTTCGAATTCTTTCAACTGTTTCGTGCGTTTCTTTCTTCTGTTACGACATTCGCATATATCAGTTTGATTCTTTGATTCTTTTCTCTTTGACGTAATAATATATCGCTCTTCATCCGTTTTATTCAGATCTATTTCTTTCAATGTCTTCATCTGCCATTCTTTCTGCACAACTTTCTCCTCCTCCTCATCTTATGCGCTGCTGCTGCTGCTGCTGCTGCTGGGTCTCCTTCTCCCTCTTCTCTATCCTCTTACGTTTGATCATTTTTCTAAGTGTTTCAGTTGATTTGTGATCGCATGAAGCGAATCGTATCCACGTAATAACGCATAGACCATTTGCACTGAATTCAGATTGGCGAAAGTGGGAACAACACAGTTCGACGGAGTGAACGGTCGTTGGATCTAGTGGGACAGACAAGAATAGATGAAGAGACAGACGGAGAGACAGACGGACAAACAGACAGACAAACAGACAAGCAGACAGACGGACAAACAGACGAACAGACAAACAAACAGACACATGAACAGACGAACAGACAGACGAACAGACAGACGGACGGACAGACGGACGAACAGACAAACGAACAGACAGACGAACAGACAGACGGACGGACAGACGGACAAACAGAGAGACGAACAGACGGTTGAACAGAGACAGACATATACGGACGGACAGAGAGGCCATGGGACTCGGGGCGATAGAAGCGGTCATTTGCCAGAGAATATATCTGAATCTCTGCCGTCGTAGCCGCACCAGTTTATGTTTCTTCCCGATTGAGTCGGCATGTGGGATATGATGTGGCTTTGTCTAAGATGCATTGTACGTGTATTATACACAGCAAACGTTGGGATTCTACAGTCAACGATGCTTCAAAATTCAAGGCAGGTCTACAACCTTACATTGCAAGACTAAATCCATAGAGCAAAATAATAATGTCACGCAACTTTCTGCGTATGTCACAGATCATGTCGGCTGTCTGAGTATATGCTATTTCACCTATATCTTCTCCGGATTACCGTATTCCGTCTGAATGCAGAATTTACTCAGTAGACTAACGTATAAGCTTCAGCAAGCTTATAGATCTATGTAACATTGTAGATGCTTCATATCTGCTGCGAATTTCGCACGCCCTTACGGTCTATCGTTCACAGATCATCTTGACTTAAATTGTTTCCTTTTGTATAATTATTATGTTCACTCAAAGGAGTCAAGGCGATGTCTTGGAGTCATATTGAGACCTAAGGGTGCGCAGTAGGCCTAAATATGGCTAGGCCTACAAGCTGACTGCAGTAGCACACAATACGCTGCAATACGTTAGACCACCGCAGCTTGAAGTTTCAGGACGTTCAATATTCGAATCATTCCATCATAATATCTGATGTTTGCATGACTTAACGTCAATCAAGTCAGTGACTGTATACAGAATGCTGCAGCTAATATAGACAATAGACGCAAATTATGCTGGACGAATAGGACGATGTGTACTATTGTGTAGCCTATGTGTTTATGTATGTGTATGTGTGTGTTTGTGAGTGTATGTTTGTATGTGTGAGTATGTGTGTGTGTGCTTGTGAGTGTGCGTGTGTGCGCGTTTGTGTTTGTGAGTGTGAGTGCGTGCGTGTGAGCGTGTGTTTGAGTGTGCGTGTGGGCGTGTTTGTGTGTGTGTGTGTGTGTGAGTGTGTGTGGGGAGAGGGGGAGTAGGTGTGTGTGTGTGTGTGTGTGTGTGTGTGCGTGTGGTGAGTGATGTTGTTGTGATTTGTGTCGTCATCTTCGATTCTCTGTCTGTCAAACTCGTCTAAAAAAATTGCAATTTCCGAACGGCACGCCTAAATAATTCGCAGATCGAAGCTGAAACGATTGTCCTAAAAACAACCATTGTGCTGTCTATAATTTTTTTCCTGTTGCTATTCTTTGTGTAGAAACAACAATGTGATTGGTACATTGTAGGTGTGAACGAGTGTCTGACGACCGCAGATGATCGCAATACATACGAGAAAATCAAGCGGTTTTAAATTTCTTCCAAACCAACAGTCTTGTCATGATGGTTGATGGATGATAACAACGTCGTGTTGAATCGTGGTCTTCAAAATGATGCCATCCACGTCCACGTTATGTAATTCGTATTCCACAGAAGATGTCAGTACAACAAATGCAGTCAAAAGTTCAATGAAGCGTTGGGCTTCTTGGTAACCAAGCTACATCGTGTTTTTCGTGGATGACATTAATTATGTCAAAACTCAAAAGTCTTGCCCTCCAGTTTTGTGACTACGATAAATGACTCTATGATACAGCAATAACATGTGCTGTAATCTCCAATAGTCGTCACAACTTGACATTGTGTCGTATCAAAGATGATTTACGCCACCCTCCTACTTTATCCATGGCTTGGGACTGGCACTGTCAGATAACGAACAGTGGCAGAGTTCGTGTCCTAGTCTACATGATTAACAGTCCACCCTGCAACGGTCTGAACTTCCCCTGGAAGGGCTTCCTTGAATCGTCATGCTTTCGAGGAGTCAACCACGGCATCGATCCATGAACTTCATAGCATCGTCCTACGGAACGTTGTTCCACTTCGAAACAATTGCCGTCGACTGGAACAGCACAGAGGGCGACGTCCTGAATGCCACCGAAATGGACCTGACTGTCCTCGACAGTCCTCATGAGGACCAGACGGTCACGAGGGCCACTCCCCAGAACGACTTCCCCTACCCGAGCGAGTACAGCTGGATCCATATCGTGACCGTATCGATCCTCGTGACGCTCATAATGCTCGTCATCGTTCTAGGCAACGGACTGGTCGTGCTTGCGATCGCCATCGACAGAAACCTCAAAGGTCTACAGAACTGGTTCATCGCATCTCTGGCCGTCAGCGATCTCTTCGTCGGTCTCTTCATCATGCCGCTGTCGCTGACGAACGAACTGCTCGGTTACTGGGTGTTCGGCAACGTCCTCTGCGAGTTGTGGTTGTCGACGGACGTTCTCCTCTGCACAGCGTCCATCCTCAACCTCTGCCTCATCAGCCTCGACCGATACTGGTCCATCACCCGAGCCATCTCCTACGTCCGCCAGCGAACGAGACGTCGAGCCGTCGTCATGATCTCAGTCGTCTGGGTCCTGTCGATGGCAATCTGCTTCCCACCTCTCGTCGGATGGAAGCGCCCCCAACCGACAAGACTCAACTACCCGCTGTGCGTGCTCAGCGAGGAGCCCGGCTACGTGCTGTACTCCATCGTCGGGTCCTTCTACCTGCCGCTGGCCGTCATGGTCTCCGTCTACTTCAAGATCTACCTGGCGGCAAGGTCAAGGGCCAGGCGGTGTCTCGTCAACAACAACCCGACGACCGGGGCTACTTCCGGTCCGCGTGCTACTCAACCATCGTCGAATCTTCGGCGGACACAGATCAAGCTGAATCACAGAGACCTCCTCGTCAAGACGTCGAAGGTTCCACCAGCTGCAACGATCCAGCAACATCCAACTCGTGATCTCAACTCGGACGTGACGGAAGCAGCGCCCAGCGACGACGAGGAACCTCATACGAAGTTGGAGCCAAACAAGACGACCTCCTCTTACCTGGAGGGCTCCAGTGGAAGGTCAACTCTTCTTCCAAACGTCTCGACGACCAAGGCGAACGGCAGCTACATCGAGATGTCCTTCGAATTAGCCAATCAAATTCACCGGACGTTGGGTTCGTCTGGGCAACCAACAGCGAAGACGTTGTCTGTAGAAGAAACTACGTTTCAGACGAACACATCAGGACCGTTGAAAAGCCCTCGTATCCTCATCGGCGGTCACCGATCGAGGCAGCTCAGCGACTCTGCCGAATCAGAGGTCTCTGATCAATCCTTCGAACCACTGGGTGTTGCCGATCGCCTTCTAAGGGACGATGGATCCGTACGATATCTTCCCATTCAAGATGGAAGTAGTCTTCCGCCCGTCTCGAGGCAAGCCTCACATCTCTCCGACTCGACCGGTGGAGCAAGCAGCGCCGACGAACGAACTGTTCTATTTCCGGTTCCTGTCTGCGTGGCATACACGGACGGTAGACCGGAAGTGAGAGTCCAGAACGAGTTTCGAGGAGGCTCTGGTCGGAACCTGGCGAGCCGTCGATACGTGGACCGCTACCTGAAATACTCGCCTCCCTCGAGCGGGATCCAGGAGGCGAGCAAGGCCAAACGGAAGTTGGCGCGTGCCAGGGAACGGCGTGCCACCCTTGTTCTTGGGATCGTGATGGCATCTTTCATCGGGTGCTGGTTACCCTTCTTCTCCATCTACCCCATCACGTCGTTGACCGGGCTCCAAGTCCCCTCCGAAGTGTTTGGGGTGATCTTCTGGCTCGGCTACTGCAACTCCGCCCTCAATCCCATCATCTATACGATCTTCAACCGAGAGTTTCGACAGGCTTTCCACAAGATTATCTTCCGCCGGACTGCGAGAAAAACTTGGATTTAACTCATTAAGGGTTTATAATTATTATAATGTGATGTAAAGTTAACAAGACTTTCAAACGATTTAGCTTACAAGTAGGCCCTAAGCGCAGTCGGATGCTAGAGACTCTCCGTTAATCCCTATGCATTTGTAAATTATGCATTTAATCAATTTTAATGTAGGCTTAACCTATCATGAACATTGCGCAACTTCATTCACATTTCCTTTGCTCTGTATGCATAATGCATATGGAAACGGAACATTGTATGTTTTCCGACTTTTGTGAACCTCTGTGAGCATTGTGATTGAGAACTATGACAGTCCACGAATGGCGGACACGCACACACAGAGAAAATAGTTGAAGGTACATTTAGCTGAGCGTAGGCCTATGATTTATATTTAGTTCAAGCTTATTCAAGAAAATTAAGTTGACAGACGGAAACTTATTACGTGAAGAAAGAAATGAAAGTGGACTAATAAACTCTCGCTTTCTGCCAAGTACTTCTTGGCTGGGAACAAGGGATTTTGCTGGTTCCTGCTGCGAACAGTCATGAAGAATTATTATACTCGAGAGATGAAATTAAATTAATCTTTAATGATCAGATCATGGTCGTTCGTGCATTGTAGTTTTTAAAGATCCTTTTCTGTTGATCCGTCTATAATTGTGAAAGTGACATTTATATAGCGCATTTAATGAACGTCTGAAACAGGGGATGATGATGACAACGGGAATAGCAATGCACTCGGTTACAGAAGAAAGCCCGCTGAGTTTAGGAATGTAGGAATCGGTTGTTTTTTCGTAGAAATCGTCAATTATCACATATCTGGTGCATCGTGAGTTTCACATCGACGAATCAACTTTGCGACTAAGTTTTGATTTTCAAGAGATAATAATTATCAAACGCAGCTGATGCAATAGTGAAACGCACTTGACGTCCTCAGAAGCACTGGCAAATCATCTTCAGCGCTGATTCCAATTGCTGCTATATAGAAGATAGTCTATCAACGCTGCACCCGTTATGACGTCCCCCCCATTCTCAACCGGTCAGGACCTCTGAAGGATAACAAATGGACTGATCTCTTGGAGCGGCATCGACCGAGTCTTCGGAGATTATCTTTACAATTGATAGCATTCTGAACACGCTTATACGATAATCGTCCTGCAGTCACGTGGTGTTTCACGTATACTGTGTTGCGTTTTTGAGAGCGCTTCTATATGCAGGCGCTATATAATAATTGTTATCATTGAGATGCATCGAATTATGTACTCGAATCACACACACACGTCAATCATCGCATTGTTTCCGTGAGTGGATTTAAAACCACATCGGACAAACTCAACTGTGGACGTCTCTCTAAACAGCAAAGGAGCAGAAAACACAGCGTATGCGGCGCATGCGTGGAGCGATTCATAGGCCTAATAATGGAGGGATGGATTATACAGAATCTGCTAAGCAATGGACTACCCCAGCGGTTCCAACCTTTTTTGACTTTATAGGGCCACTGTTTCTTAGTTGAAGGACACAAGGGCCACTTTTTCTTAGTTGAAAGACATTAGGGGGCCACAAGGCTAAAATTGAGTTAACTAAAAGCGTATGAAATTGCTATAATTTAATCAATATAGAATGTTTGACGTTATTTATAGACGTCAAAATGAAATGATTTGTAATAAAAAATATAGGCTAGGCCTATTCTATCCTGTCCATATTGTGAATTCCTTCTTATATTTTTGCTAATTCTTTGAGAGACGAGGGCCATTTGCTGAGGCCTGGCGGGCCAATTTTGGCCCGCGAGCCACGGGTTGGCAACCGCCGGTCTATACTTATACATCGTTTTATATACATGTACGTTATCGGGCTAAACATATTTTCTCTCGAACGTTCTTCGTTAATTAAACACGCAGCGCTAGAGAGCGCTGAAATGCTTGCTTTCGTTTTCCAGATTGCCAGAATAGGAGTTGAATAATTAGAAGAATGCAAATGGGAGGAGGAGGAGGATAGGAGGAAGAAGAGATGAAGAAGAATAGGAGGAGGAGGAGGAGGAGGAGGAGGAGGAGGAGGAGGAGTGAAGGAAAAAGAGATTGAAAAGGAAAGAGCTGGAAGAAAAGAAAGACAAAGTGGGAAAAGAAGAAGAAGAAGAAGAAAAGGAAGACAAAGTGGGAAAAGAAGAATAAGAATAAGAAGAAAGATGGAGAAAGAAGAGATATACAGAGTTGGAGAAGCAGACATAAATAATGACGAGTTGCCACTTTAATTTTCTCAACATCCGTATACATAAAGGCGGATGGCGGCCAGACCCACTCCTCCTTCTCCCATCGTCTGAGCTGTTTAAATCACATTGTGCCAGCCAATTTATTATTGGATGGAGAGCTTTCCGTTCAATTGCTGGTGTACAGCCGTGCGATAGTGTTGGTCTTTTGACTCTGTATATTGGAGACAGATAGAGCGCTATCCACAGCAATTGTTCGCTCGGCTCCGTTTAATTATACTTCAGCGTCGATGCCCTTCATGATGTTAGAACCATTTTCACTTCGAAGGCGAACGTTTTGCCACGTGATAAGAGAGTAAAAATAGTTATAATTAATTATCAACTTCTGTTGCGCCGGGGTCTATTCAGTGAGTATTCGGTGTGAGAATTGGTGGAAAAATAACTGGAGGATTGGACTTGGGATTGGGGCTCGAAAAACAGACTTTACTATGGTGCTCTAAGAAAGACTGGGGGTTGAAAACCCATAAAACACCCGGCAATTCTCACCCTAGGTCAATTCGATGAAGAACCAAAAACCAAGGTTTAGTCAGATCAACATCAAAATGATCAATGTTTCAGAACAGAGACAGTCATCTATCATGCATATGGTTAAACAATTGGAAGGAAGTCTCAAGCTGACAATGAAAATGACACAAAATGATCGAGCGGAATAAACGATAGGATACTGAAAGGAATGCAAAAATCTAGATGTTATACTCAGAAAGAGCAGTTTGGTGTTTGATATGACACCATAGGCCTTATTGTCGACCTGCTGTTACAAAACCATTAAAAAGGTTACACAAAGGACAGGCCTTTAGAAATTGAGAGACATACTAACTTTACACAAATCCTATATATATTCTTAATCTTAGAACAAGAAACGACCGCATGCAGTAACATGACCCGTTTCAATAATATGCAAACATCACAGAACTATGTTCTTTGATTGACCTGAACCATAGAAAAAATAGTAAAAGAATCAGCGAATAATAATCGATTGCTATTATCCCAATCTGGTAAGTTGTAAGTATAGCCGCCTACATGTGTTGCGGTCTTGTCAATCTGCGTTTTCATTAAAAGAATATTACATAATATATATAGGCCTACACATAATATATAGGCCTACATAATATATATTATATATATATACACACATAATATATATATACATAATATATACACAATATATATATATACATAATATATATATATACTGTAGGATCTTGTAGGTATATTCAAAGGAGGTGTATATAAGGAAGAAAAGAATAAAAGAAGGGAAGCGGATTTTTACATCAGTCATGCACAATTGCGATCTTCGACGTATAATAACAACGCTTGTGCAGTAATGTGCACCTCACAGAGGTCCAGTCGGACAAGGGTTAATTTAATGGGGCGAATATGCTATTCCCTTTGAGATCCTGCTGACCTCACGTGCAGCAGGATGAACGAGGGGTGATGCCCCATTGTTGTTTCGAATGTCCTTTGGGCAGCGATCATCCTTATACATGTAGGTTAAGAAATTGCCTCTGTTAAAAGAGAGGGTCATATCGATCGCCACGACTTATTGAGGTCCTTACCCCCAAGAGGCGGGAGAGAGATAGATAGACAGTGACACACACACATACATAATTACATAAATACACCGTGACTCAAAAAAAGTAAGCCAAATTGTTTTGCATATATCTCTAACACCTGATGACATATCAAGCTAAAATTTTCCAAATATTTATAGAAGTGGACCAAAAATATGATTCCAAAATTTCATGAAATAAAGTTGAACGGATGAAAAGATATGAATATTTAAACTTCATATACCGAAATTGAGGTTTACAAGCAATTTTCTGTCAGATTCGATAAACTGTTTCCCTATTATCTCCAATGCCTGATGATGATTAATCATTCTAAAATTTTCCAGATATGTAGAGAATTGAACTACCAATATGACCCCAACAGTATGGTTTGATAATTTAATTAAATAAGATGCTCAAAATGTCCCCCTCCTGCTTGCACGCAAGCCTGAGGGCGCTGGCGCCATTGCAATGGCAACAGCAACGTCGATTATCCTCTGGTTCAGGCCATCCCGCACTTCCAACAAGCGTTGCTTCAGATCGTTTATATCATGGATTGTTGTCTGGTAGGCTCGATCTTGCATCACGCTCCACATTTTATAGTCGACAGGATTCAAATCTGGACTGTTCGGAGGCCATAATGTGGGAGAAATGAAGTCTACACAATAACAGACTTGCTGAAAACTGAAATTTCGAGTGATGAAGTTGAAATATCCATATCCTTCTATCCCTTCACATTTATGACATGAAATTTTGGAATCCTATTCTGGGTTCAATTACCTAAATATCTGGAAAACGTTTTTATGATTACTCATCAGACATCAGAGATGTAAAAAAAATTGTTTGACTTACTTTTTATTGAATCTGACAGAAAATTGCTTGTAAACTGCAATTTCGGTATATGAAGTTTAAATATTCATATATTTTTATCCGTTCAGCTTTATCTCATGAAATTTTGGAATCATATTCTTGGTCCACTTCTCTAAATATTTGGAAAATTGTAGCTTCATATGTCATCAGGTATTAGAGATATATGCAAAACAATTTGGCTTACTTTTTTATGAGTCACGGTGTGTATATATATATATATATATATATATATATATAGGCAGAGATTGATGGGAGGGTAAAGGGAGTGAGAGACAGATGGGCGGATAAAGAGACAGACAGACAGACAGACAGACAGATAGACCGACAGACAAACAGACAGTCAGACAGATAGCCATACATACAGACAGACAGACGTATACAGACATAAAGACATAACATGCAGACAGACAGGCGTAAAGACAGACAGATATATAGACATACAGACAGACAGGCAGACAGGCAGACAAGCAGACAGACAGACAGACAGATAGATAGACAGACAGACAGACAGAGACAGACAAACAGAAGATTTAGATCAAAGAAAGCGGATATATCGATATCTGCGGAAAGGAACGTTGTACAATGGCAAGTGCATCACAATGGGTGGAAAGGATGGATGGACGGATGAATAGTTGGATGGATGGATCGATGGACGAATAGACAGCAAACTGCCTCTGAAGGGAGGAAGATTAGAGTAAAAAAAAAAACAATAGTCTCCGATGGCTATGGATGGATCACAATGGCTAATCTTTCACCGCATTCCAAATTTTTATGACAATGAATAGATTGATAGAACAAGTGCATGGCCAAGTTACTTGCAGGTAAACCTACATACATGCATGCATGCATACTTATTGGATATATATTACACATGCACACTCGTATGCATGCATTACATACATAAGTACATCCGGCCATATACACATAATTTTATACACGTGTACTTACAATGGTCATACATGCACATAATGTCATATATGCATGCATTCGTACATACATACATGCATACATACATACATACATACATACATACATACATACATACATACATACATACATACATACATACATACATACATACATACATACATACATACATACATACATACATACATACATACATACATACATACATACATACATACATACATACATACATACATACACACATACATACATACATACATACATACATACATACATACATACATACATACATGCATACATACATACATACACAGTGTTGGCTAGTTACTTTTTAAAAGTAATCAGTTACAGTAACTAGTTACTGGACTGCAAAAAGTAACTAGTTACTGTAACTGATTACTTTTCCAAAAAAGTAACTAGTTACTGATTACAGTTACTTTTCAAAGTAACTATAGTTACTTTTAGTTACCACAGGTCCAATTTAATTGATTGAGTCTTTCAGCATGTAATCACCAGAGTAATAGTCTGGATCGCAAAAATAAGTAACTACACATCAAGTTAAGCTGCTGACAGTGTTTAGTGCCATTGCGGAAGATGGTTCAGCTGCATATGTGTTTATTTTGCTACTGTCACTTAGCGAATAACTAAAAAACGATTTCAATTTTTTAGTTTGACTAAAAGTTGAACCTTTAGTTACACTTTTGCCCATCGATGACTAGACGTCTTTATTAGCTTTAGCTCACAACAGTAGCAGCGTCTCAAAATGCTCATTGCTGAGTTTAGTCCTCATTTTGGCGCTCCCTCTCCTCGGCGCCCGGAGACACATGTCTCCTCTGCCCCCTAGCTACACCAGTGCGCACTACGCAGTTTCTGATCCATTAATCAAGATGTAAATAAAACTCTGCACCCCCTTTCAAAATCACAGGAGTTCCAATAGCCAGCCACAAAATAGCCAATAGATACCTCTATCCATCCTCATATGTCCTATCCCCAGGCATCTAGGTAGGTTAGATCTGTAATGCTTATCTAGGAGTCTAGGTATTATGACTCTTACCCTATCAGCATAATTATTATTGCCAAGTGTATTGAGGTGTCAAAATGTCAAACTCCATTTCAGCAGCAGGCTATGCCTGCCACTGATGCTTGATATGTGTGCAAGATCAAACCACACCTTGGGTATCTATAGGCTCATGTTTACACATTCCCCCTCGCCCCTCCCCTAACCCCATACAGGCTATGCATCAATGCACCTGTAATTAACTTCCTTCAGCGGTGCCCAGTCATCCGTCACATTAATTACTCAATTGTCATGTTGTTTGACTAACGATCCTGTGTCTTTAAACTGTACGATGGCCCCTTTGTTTGAGTTATTCAGAAAGCAAACGAAATATCTTAATTAATTATCCGGAAGGGATATATCCGAAGATTAGGCTACTGATCTTAATTTTAAAGTAACGAAAAGTAACTATTGTTGTTTTAGTTACCGTTACCCGGTAAAAGTAATCAGTTACTGTAACTAATTACTTTTTTCGAAAAGTAACTAGTTACTGCAATAGTTACCTCAAAAAAGTAACTAGTTACTAGTAACGCGTTACTAGTAACGAGTAACGCACAACACTGTACATACATACATACATGCATACATGCATACATACACAGTGTTGTGCGTTACTCGTTACTAGTAACGCGTTACTAGTAACTAGTTACTTTTTTGAGGTAACTATTGCAGTAACTAGTTACTTTTCGAAAAAAGTAATTAGTTACAGTAACTGATTACTTTTACCGGGTAACGGTAACTAAAACAACAATAGTTACTTTTCGTTACTTTAAAATTAAGATCAGTAGCCTAATCTTCGGATATATCCCTTCCGGATAATTAATTAAGATATTTCGTTTGCTTTCTGAATAACTCAAACAAAGGGGCCATCGTACAGTTTAAAGACACAGGATCGTTAGTCAAACAACATGACAATTGAGTAATTAATGTGACGGATGACTGGGCACCGCTGAAGGAAGTTAATTACAGGTGCATTGATGCATAGCCTGTATGGGGTTAGGGGAGGGGCGAGGGGGAATGTGTAAACATGAGCCTATAGATACCCAAGGTGTGGTTTGATCTTGCACACATATCAAGCATCAGTGGCAGGCATAGCCTGCTGCTGAAATGGAGTTTGACATTTTGACACCTCAATACACTTGGCAATAATAATTATGCTGATAGGGTAAGAGTCATAATACCTAGACTCCTAGATAAGCATTACAGATCTAACCTACCTAGATGCCTGGGGATAGGACATATGAGGATGGATAGAGGTATCTATTGGCTATTTTGTGGCTGGCTATTGGAACTCCTGTGATTTTGAAAGGGGGTGCAGAGTTTTATTTACATCTTGATTAATGGATCAGAAACTGCGTAGTGCGCACTGGTGTAGCTAGGGGGCAGAGGAGACATGTGTCTCCGGGCGCCGAGGAGAGGGAGCGCCAAAATGAGGACTAAACTCAGCAATGAGCATTTTGAGACGCTGCTACTGTTGTGAGCTAAAGCTAATAAAGACGTCTAGTCATCGATGGGCAAAAGTGTAACTAAAGGTTCAACTTTTAGTCAAACTAAAAAATTGAAATCGTTTTTTAGTTATTCGCTAAGTGACAGTAGCAAAATAAACACATATGCAGCTGAACCATCTTCCGCAATGGCACTAAACACTGTCAGCAGCTTAACTTGATGTGTAGTTACTTATTTTTGCGATCCAGACTATTACTCTGGTGATTACATGCTGAAAGACTCAATCAATTAAATTGGACCTGTGGTAACTAAAAGTAACTATAGTTACTTTGAAAAGTAACTGTAATCAGTAACTAGTTACTTTTTTGGAAAAGTAATCAGTTACAGTAACTAGTTACTTTTTGCAGTCCAGTAACTAGTTACTGTAACTGATTACTTTTAAAAAGTAACTAGCCAACACTGTACATACATACATACATACATACATACATACATACATACATACATACGTATACATACATACATACATACATACATACATACAAACATACATACATACATACAAACATACATACATAAAATGTCATGCATATGATATGATGCATAAAGATAGACAAAAAAAGTTGGCGATGGATATGAGGAAAGAAACTGAGGAGGATGAGACGGATATTGTTTCGGCTGCTGATGGTGGTGGTGGTGGTGGTGGTGGTGGTGCTGGTGGTGGTGCATCTGGCTTAATGTGGCAATTCTCACGTAAACGATAAATTAGAGCGTATTGTGTCGGAGAAAGGTCATCGACGATAAAAAGTTATCGGTTGGCCAATGTGCGATCGATTCTGGGTCAGGGCGGGTCGCGGGTTCACGGCGTACTTGGCATACTCAGTGAGCACGAACTCTGTGGAAAGTGCAGAGATGTGCGTAGTGATGTAATTGCGCAACGGAATGGGAAATGGTGGGAGGCCTGGCACACCGGCCAGAAGGGAAAAAAATGACAAACAAGGGCTCGAAGCCACTTTCACGAAGCCGTTTGCACGAATACAGACGAGCAAAAATGCGCACACAGCGATACAAACAGGCATATTCATGTGAAGCGCGATGGTGTAGGGGGTATGTTCGGTGCCCTAGGGCCGGAAGGTTGCTGGTTCGAACCCACCTCAAGCCGCCGCATAGGGACCTTGGGTACGTCCTTCATTCGCAATTGCTCTAGCGCTTCGGCGTGAAACTTAAATTCAGTGTCCGTGCTGTAGTCGGGAGCGCTTCTGAAAAAACATATTGAAGGGGCGCTATGACAAGTGCTCATACCTACATTGTACATACAAAGACACACCTACAATTATACATGCGTACATAAATACATGCCTGCATACATACAATACATACATACATACATACATACATACATACATACATACATACATACATACATACATACATACATACATACATACATACATGCATACACAATTTACACATGATACTTACATACATACATACATACATACATACATACATGTATACAAACATGTATACAGATACACAGACAACAGACAAATAGGCAGATATAGACATACAGAGTCAAAGCGTTAAAAGTGTTCGACTGTTTGTTCTTGTTAAAGTCACCGTCATGAAGGCATTTGCACGAACACAAAAAGGACACGCAGAAGCAGACGCAGCGAAGCAAGCAAGCATGCAGACAAAGAAGCATACATCCAGGCAAACATACAAAGAGAGTCAATGAGTCAGAAGGGTTTGTTACACTTGGAGTCATCTTCGATCCTTTCTAAAGTGCTTCACAGCAACCCTCGAGGCGATGATTATCGTATCGTCCGACAAAGTTCAGATAAATCTGCGACAACAAATAATACAGCGAATCGACGACGAAGCTGATTAGGTCGTCAATTTCCATGGCTTTCACTGCGTTGGTGTCTCTGTCTCTATCTGTATTTGCCTGTCTGTCTCTCTGTCTGTTTGACTCTCAGTCTCTGCCACTCTTTGTCGCTGTCTAGCTCTGTCTCTGTTTCTGTCCTTCTCTCTCTGTCTCTCTCGGTCTCCCTATCTATATATGTGTCTCTGTCTGTCTGTCTCTCTCTTTACTTGTCTCTGTCTATGTCTCTGTCTCTCTCTGTCTGTCTGTCTCCGTCTCTGTCTGTCTCCGTCTCTGTCTTTGTCTCTCTTTTTAAGATAAACACTGGTCTCCTTACCACTCTCTTTTTCTCTCTCTTCTCCCTCTCCCCCTCTCCCTCTCTCTCCCTCTCTCTGTCTCTGTGTCTCTGTCCCTTCTCTCTCCTTCTCTCTCCCTCTCCCTCTCCCTCTCCCTCCCTCTCTTTCCCTCTCTCTCTGTCTCTCTCTCTGTCTCTCTCCCTCTCTGTCTCCCCTATCTCTCTCCCTCTCTTTCTCTCCTTCTCTCTCTTTCTATATCTCTCTCTTCCTTTATCTTTCTCTCTTTCTCATGGGCAGCAGTGACATAATACATCATGCAGAGACTCGATTAGAATTCATATCAACACGTTCAGACATCGCATACAATGAAAGCAATTTATAAACGAAAACTCGACGGAATCGTTAAGAAAAGATAAACACCGGTCTCCTTACCGCCACTTTTGCTTAATCATCGCTCACTTGTTGATGTCTAATGCGCACTAACAATAATTGACTTGCGGTGTTGGATGGTATTCGATGAAACGCTAATTAATCTTATTACTCAAACGAAGATACTTGTTTGAAGAATGCCATCTTCTTACCTCTGTGAATTATGTGGGCCGATAGTTATTATTGATGAATCAAGTGACAAACCGCTCTGCTCAATTTAAATCAAATCAAATCAAATCAAGTTTATTGCTCCCATAAAATAAAAAACATATACAGCAATTACATAGTATGACTTGATAAAATAGCTAAGATTGTTAGAATGTTAGATATAGGCCTAAATACATGTGCAAACGAGTAGCAATTCCAGGGAAGCAGAGGAACCCCAGAAGGGAAGATCCGCACTGACTGAAGTCAAATTTCGTACAAGTGGTGATCAAGTAGCCTAGTATTGGTATTTTCCGTTGTACTATGCCTCACGTTCGGCAATAACAACGCTATCGTAACCATTGTATTGCATACTGTAATGTATCTGTAAATTTACAAAGCGCTTCTCATAGTGCACACCAATCAGAGGCGCTCCCAGTGCGATATGTCCAGAGAAAATAAAGGTCGTATTGTTTGCGAGAGGTCATTTGACGCACTGCCTATTTTACCATTGACCTGCCTCGGATTTGCCAAAAATTCTTTAAAGTGAAAATATCTTCTTTACATCTAATTTCTTCGCTTGCTGAACAACTCCCATGACCGTGACGCAACGTGCTGAATTCTTATAACTGCCCTATATATGACCACCAATACATGATTACCACCGTGTGGCGCGGTGGTGTAGTGGTAAAGACTTAAAGTTCGGCGCATTGGAACCGCAGGATTTCAGGTTAACATATATAGCATCGTCTTGCACCGCATGCGAGTTCCATGGTCTGCGGACTCAAATTGCCACGACTCAGAGACAATGGAACAGTAATATACAAGACAAAGCCATTCTCCTAAAAGGTCAGATGACCACATAGCAAATATAGAGGTTATATAGGGCCTACCACACAACTCGAATAAAAGACGGACAGTTGGCATCTACAGCGAAAGGTCGAATGGCAAATACCGGGTATATAATACTATATATTATATAATATAATACATATAATATATAATACATATGATGTGTATATAGGCTAATATAATACATATACATGATATATTATATATTTTATATATATAATATGCATGTTGGCACTTTTAGATGCATTGAAGGGCAATTTGCTAGAAATTATAGTAGACAGCCCATTAGCAGGTCTCCCGCCTTAGACTTTAGCTACGGTCAACGATTTTAGGTTAGAGTGCAGTAATAAATCCGAGTGTGACGTTAGTGGAGGGCCAGAAAAGATATAACGACCGCAATGTACGACGTTCTTCAGTCGATATGACGACCACGAATACGATTCACGATCAATGTTTTAGATCTGTCATGTGAGGCTTGTTTGTGTGTATCTGATGCACGATGCCATTATACCGTATACACAGCGCGCACGTATACACGCATTGATGCGATACATTTGTTTTCATATGGAAGACTGTACAAATAATTAGATGTTTACGCATTTGCAAGACCGTTATTAGGCTTATAGGCTACCTGTTTAAACACACACAGTGTCACACATGTATGAACACACACGCACATGCACACAAACATACATTCACGGACACAGACGCACGCACGCGAATGCACGCGCGACACACGCACACACACAAACACACACGCGCGCACACATCCGTGTAAGCATTCAGATGCGTGCAAACAAATATAATTACCGGAATGTGAATGCATGTGCAAAATTATGAATGCATCCGGCTATAATCTGTAGATAATTTTTTTTATATAATATTACATTCATAATGATTCATTCATTTATTTATTATTCGTGTATAATTGCGTATAATTATATATGTAGGCCTATAGATATCGCGTCGGTAATTTTCTCGGACGGAATGCCATACATTTTCCATGCACAGGGTTTCAGGCAAGGATGATAGTGGATGAATCAGGAAAAGAGGGAAGGAGGGAGGAGGAAGAGAAGGAAGGGAAAGTATAATTATAGGTTGCAGGGGCGGATTCAGAGGGGATTCCGGCCATGGCCTCCCATTTAAAAATTGCATGAGACGTGACCAACCATTCGGTTTCAAGAAGGTTTTTTTAAGAGAGAAAATTAGCAATGCGATTAGAGGTGTCATGGCGTCAATGCCGCGTCATGGTATATTCGGCCGGATGACTAAAAAAAGGTCATCGACTTCTAAAAAAAGGTCATCAACTTTTTTGGCGACCAGCGACGAAATTTTTTCATGTTAGAAGACCAAAAATTGAGGCGACCAATGACGAAATGTTTCCCTGTTCCAATCAATGACCTACAATTTTGGCCCTCTCGAAATTTTCTGTATCCGCCACTGGTATAGGCTGTGGCATCACATCTCATCCTATGACAAAGGAAGTTGATGCAGCAGGCGACAGGAAGAGCACCCATCACACAAACATCATTCCTCATCACATTAATCGCATGACTTACTTCAATTGCTTCACTGCTTACATCGCATTTCGCGACATGCAAATGACAACGCATAGAACTTCCATTCGACCAAATGATATCACATTAAGTCGCATGACATCCATTTTGTTGCAATTTACTCGTCAATCTGCAACACATATCTTGCTTAGAGGTGTAATGGCCGCCCGCATAGGTTTTTACGAAAGAGGGGGCTGGTGTAAATGCAATTGTCACGGTTAAATTTTTAACAAGGGCTTGAAAATGCAAAGCGGGTACACTTAAGAACAAGGGTACTTTCTCAAAAAGCGTTTAAATGTATATATTTCCGTTTCTCTTTGTGTATCATTATATATAGCTTATAGTCAGTGCTAAGACATGAAAGAAATAGTATACTTACAAAATAGGCGTGAATTTCCAGGAAAGGGAAAGGCATGTGCTCAATCTTGCAATGCCCCATGTGCGGGCGCCCATGAGAGGCGGTAACGCGATATATCATTGATCTTATAATACCGATGCATCACGCCATAACAACGATATTGCATTATTGTAGTTTGTGTAGCCTACTTCTATTGGACCGGTGCATAATGTTCAAAGCACGAATCAAAGGCGTCCAAAATCAAGATGTAATCTGACCGAGAGAGACAGACAGACAGAGAGACAGACAGACAGAGACAGATACAGATACAGAGACAGACAGAGACAGAAGCAGAGACAGAAGCAGAGACAGAGAGAGACAGGGACAGAGACAGAGACATACAGAGAGAGACAGGGACAGAGACAGAGACAGACAGACAGAGACAGAGACATACAGAGAGACACACGAGCAGAGATAGAGACGTACTAATAGACAGACAGACAGACGTACAGACAGACCGAGAGACAGAGATAAAGAGAAACAGAGTCAGAGACAGCCGCAGAGGGACCAAGACAGAGAGACAGTGAGAGTTCTAAGTACACCAAAAACAAAATTATTCGTTCATCAAAAATATTTTGTCGTTGATGCTTATAATTATCATTGATATTTATTTCTGCAGCTTAGTATGTCAACTTATATCAACTGCAACCATGTAGAATAGATCATTTTCCGTGTTGGACCCAGTTGTCTGGCATGGGCTCCCACAGGAGCTGCGTCTGGTTATGGGGTGGGGGCTCCTATATACTCAAACATTTTTAGATTAAACTCAAAACTTCATTTTTTGCCGTGCTAGAGCCAGGAGCGCTTCTGATTGCCCCCCCCCCCTCCGTGAAGAAGCGCTATAAAAATTCTGGATGAATGAATATAATTGATATTTATATCATTGATGCTTATGGCACGTTACATTACGAGCGATTACAGAAAAGACGAAAAGACACAATAGTATCGATGGCTGGCTAAGTCTTATACTAACGCCTTGTATATATATAGTCAATAAAATGTGGCGCAGAAGCTGCATGGCCATCTCCCTCCGCGCCTGATTGATTTCGGTCGGTTCTAATATTGGCATCCATCGTTCTCCAATCGACCACATCACGTTCTCTACCTCCTCCTCCCCTTCCTCAGTTGATGTACGTACCCCCACCCCATATATATTTCTCGGATCCCAGTGGGGTTCAACCCCTTTCACTCAAACGAGTCACGGAACGGGTCAAGGCTCCCTCCGCCCCTATGTCCTGCAGCAGCGGAGAAATCGGAGCGTCGTTGGACGGTTACGGCCCGCTTGGAATGCCAGACTCGTTCCTCCGGGAATTCGTAACAGGAAGGGGGGAATGAGGGAAGAAAGGAGAATGGAATGTGACAGGAAGGCGGGAAAGGTGCACGCATGATCAACGAAAATGTTTTGTATATGTATGCGAATAGAATGGGAATTGTCTGATTTAGAAAGTCTTGTTCTTTACTGATGTGTATACAAGGATTTGTAGCTTATGCAGCGTTTGGGAGTTCTCGGAATTGGACGTTACATGAATGCTCGGATTTATGCTATACTAGCTGAACCCGGCCACGTGTTGCTGTGGCAGAAAAGACCGTCCTCTGCCTCCAATCCTCCCCCTCTCTCCCCTCCCCTCTCTCTCCTCTCTCCCCCTCCCCCTCTCTCCTCCGCCCTCTCCCCGCCCCCTCCCCTTCCCTCCCCTCCCCCTCTTCCCCTCCCCTCCCCCTCTATTCCCCCGCCCCCTATCCCCTCCCCTTCCCTCTCCCACCCCTCCCCCTCCTCCCCTCCCCCTCCACTCCCCTTACATCCTCCATCTCTCCCCTCCCTCTTCGTCCCGCTCCTTCCCTTCCTTTCCTCCTTCGCACCGTCCCTTTCCGACACGGGGCGACAGCGACGCGGAACAGAGCGACGCGGAACATCAAAAAGGCCGGAATCGAATGTGTTGAAATGCGCTACATAAACGGAACACGCGCCCGAAGCAAAGCCTATCGGCGGGCGTAAAACGGTCGAATTTGCAGATCTTTTACAAAAGAAATAACTTTCACTTCGATTCGACCGATTGAGAGTTAAAATTCAACCGTCCATAACAAACAGAAATAACTTTCACTTCGATTCCACCGATTGTGAGTTCAAATTGAAACCGTCCAAATGCATTCGCCAAAAATAGTTCGCGTTTAAAAATGGCGGTTGCGGAAGGTTCATATAGCGCATATTCAACTCGGAATCGGTCGAATGGAAGTGAAAGTTGTTTTTTTGTTGTAGAAGATTTTGGAAAAAAAGCATTATACAAACCTGCGCCTATATTAACGGAACGTTTTGCTGCAATTTTGAAAAGAATCGGTCCAGGACTTACCAAGATCCTTTATGAGGAAGATTCGTGCGAACGCCGTTACATTTTTATAATTATATATAGATTTCTATGTAAGAGTTAATATGTACATGTAGGTCCTATAGGTCTATATAATATAGGGCCTACGCATGCACTATAAATACAATCAAGTATACATAATTATATGAACAATTGTTATATAAATGATGCATGGTTGAAATTATTGGGCATTTCAAGCCGCGCTTTATTAAGGCATAATTGTGGGGCGCGTTGGTGTAGTGGTGGCGCCGTGCCTTGGAGCCGGATGGTTCCAGGTTCCAATCCACTTTAAACCGCCGCGTATACGGACATTGAGCAAGTCATTCCCTCGCAATTGCTCAGTCGCTTCAGCGTGAAACTCCAATGTAGTATACGCGCTGTAGTCGGGAGCGCCTCTGAATGGAGCGCTTGAAGGAGCGCTATGGAAGTAAAGAAATAAAATAAAATAAAATAAAATAAAAATAAAATAATGAATCATGCTTTCAAACAGACGTGTGCTAGTACAAAAGCTATTGAAGATTCATGCAGCCCGCGTGTACATATAGCCTACATGTACATTATACATGTATATAAATGCGCGAATAAATTACTATATATATGGCATCTCAAAATTATACTGCAAGGAGACTTCTACCGAAACAGTTAGCGTAATACCATTGCACGCAAGAATATAGAATTTCATTTTTCACGTGGTCTGTTAGGGAATAGCTATTGGGAATGTTTTTCTTTGGAGCGCTGGAGATTTGACCTCCGAACACTCTTTGATGAAGTGCCGATCCATTACCATTTATCCTATAAAGGGGCGGAAAAGCGAAAGCAGAGGAAAAACGAATTTCTGGGATAGTCGAGAAGAACGAGGAGAAAAATGACTTATATAGAACCAACCGCAGTGAAGAAGAATGAGACTCGGGTGAATTAAAAAATACGGCGTTGCTCATCTTCGGCTGCCTAATAGTCTACGCATTTGCTATAGCGCCCCCTCAAGCTTGCTACTCAGAAGCGCTCCTGACTACAGCGCGGACATTGCATCGGAGTTGGACGCCGAAGCGCATGCGCGAGAAATTGCAAGTGAAGGACTTTCTCAATGTCCCTACGTGGCAGCTTGAGGTGGATTCGAACCTGGTGCCCTACAGCTCCAAGGCACCGAACCCACCACTACACCACCGTGCCCCACATGTGCATTTACATGTCCCGGGGCATGCAGTCATTCGGGATTATTTTTATCGCTCTTTCCCAAAAACAAGTCGTTTACATAATTATGTTGCACTTAATGAGTGGCTCATATCGAAGAAGGTTATTCGTAAAAGGTTATTCGTGCGCGTCCAAGGGCAAAATCCATTTGCAGTAATTTTGCGGAACGAGTTTCGAATCTGCATTTGTGATTCGAAGAGGTCAAAGCGCGGACGCAATGACCTTTTGAGTTCTCAATGACTTCTCATGCCTCTATTTCGAATCCACATGTAATTCTAGTGCAGCAAATATATAGACGAACCTTATAAAACATTTGCCAATCGATGTGCGTGTCGAATAGAGGCAGAGGGAGGTCTATAGGCTAGCCTACGTTTTCGCACATCCTATATTGCCAAACCCGATGGCACGAAATGCATGCCAGCAATAACAATTGCAATCAGCCTCCTTCAAATGCACACAAACATGGGCCTATTATAGTCTATACTCTATATTTTTATAATTACTATAGCGAAGAGACGATAAGTATACAAATCCCTGTATGACCGTACTCGCACTTCGGAACTTTGTCAGACGGCTTCTACATTGTATGTACATTATACAGTGTTAATGTTTTACACCCAAGAATAGGCTATTATAGTCTCTTCGGTATTGCATCGTTGCGAGACGTATAGGCCTATTATTATAGACTACATACATGCAGTTAGATAATATGCAGCATAGCATCGGCGAAGATTCATATTCAGAAACTGGATGAACCTTCGTCCATATATAGAGTCTGGAATACGATTCTTTGTTGCAAGTGACTATATATATATGTATGTGTGTATAGTGTATACATATGTATATAACTATACATATAATAGGTCTAGTAGGCCTTTTACGCTGACAGTGCTATGATACAAGGATTCCAGACAGTGCACCTGACACATCTCATCGGATCTCCAAGAGTGATGACTTTGGCCTCAAGGAGGAGGAGGAGGAGGAGGAAGACGAGGACGAGGAGAAGGAGAAGGAGAAGGAGGAGGAGGAGGAGAAGGAGGAGAAGGAGAAGGAGAAAAAGAAGGAGGAGGAGTTGGAGGAGAAGGAGGAGGAGAAGGAGGAGGAAAGGGAGAAGGAGGAGGAGCAAGAGGAGGAGATGGAGATGGAGATGGAGAAGAAGGAGAAGAAGAAGAAGAAGAAGAAGAAGAAGAAGAAGAAGAAGAAGAAGAAGGAGAGTGAGAAAAGAAAGAAGACGAGGAGGGAGGAAGAAGCCAAAGCGGAGGAGGAAGATGAGGAGGAGGAAGAGGAGGAAGAGGAGGAAGAGGAGGAGGAGGTGGAAGAAGAGGAGGAGGTGGAAGAAGAAAAGGCTTGCCATGGCATATCTGATTGTGATCACCCATCTCAACGTAAACGATAGCGATACATTCTACTCTTCCATTGTTATTTATCATCAGCTTCCGCCATCTGTAATCTATGATGGATGCGATTCACAGTAAGAATATTTATAGGGCGCTACATAATTTTTTCTAAACGAATTAATGAATTAAGTGTAAATTTCAAAATTTGAGGACAGTCGGTGATGATCCATATCGTATACTGCACCAGTGTTTAGTCTATGATATCGTCCTTCTGCTTTGGGTGCGGGAGAATTCTGGTTTCTGGGGATCGGGGAGGGGGGTTGGGGTTGGGCAGATATTTTGGAGAACGACTGAGCCACCGACGTCATCTTTCGTCGGTAAAAGTTACTGACGACTTTTTTTTAGTCATTTGGTAAAAATTTCAGAAAATCTACCATTAAATTTTTCGCTACTTCAAAAAGTGACACACTGAGTTTGCACATTGCGCAAAGTCAATAATATCATGCGGGATTGTGGGTGTAGGCTATATAAGATCTTTAAATCGCATTTAGGCATTTGTATAGCGCCACTTCAAGAGAACTTCTCAGAGGCGTTCCCAACCTGACAGCAATAGACCACAATCAAAGAGAAATAAGAGAATTTTTTAAAACCCTTGCGGAAAACGAGAAGCCTAAAGAAAGACCAAGAATTAAGGATATTACGAAGATTGCCATAGTTAGCTTATTCCAGACAGTTGGACCGACCCTAATAAAGCATCTATGCAGTAGGCCTACTATATAACTTCAGGCCACAGGGACAATATTATATATAAAGGGGGGTCTACTGCAATCAATCAGTTATTTTGTAGCGCCTATTTTTTGGCTGGAATTGCGCCCGAACCGCCTGCCGTGAGGGATCGTCATGATTAGAAGATGAACTGACGGACGAAATGTCCTGCTGCTGAAGCAAATCGTCGTCGTATACGTCGTCGTACATGGCTTCTTAGCAGTCGTCACATTCACGTCACATACGCAACGTCTCGTTATTCACGCCACAGCGCATGGTACGAATCATGACAGATGTCGGAGATGGCAAAGCAACGCAAAGCAAAGCAACGCAAAGCAAAGCAACGCAAAGCAACGCAACGCAAAGCAAAGCACCGCAACGCAAAGCAACGCAACGCAAAGCAAAGCACCGCAACGCAACGCAAAGCAACGCAACGCAAAGCAACGCAACGCAAAGCAACGCAAAGCAAAGCAACGCAAAGCACCGCAAAGCAAAGCAAAGCAATGCAACGCAAAGCAAAGCAAAGCAACGAGACGCATTGCTTCTTCACTCAGCTCCTTCACTATAGTCCACTGGATACGCCGGTCACGTCTATCGTAGACTAAACACTAGCTTAGAATTTTACGGTACGGTAGCTTTCCTTAGTGATGAAATAAATTATAGTGATTAAAAAAATGCAATGTGTTGTTCTCTCAATTTTTATTTTCGATTGGGTCTAATCGATTAAATTCGATCAATTTCGTGTCATATTAAATAAGTTTTTGCAACCATGCGCTGCCACCAATCAAGAATCAAGAAGAAAGGTTTATAAAAATAAAAAAGCAGTATATATACGGTACGCATGTGATCTTTGTAAATTGTAATTATAATCAGCATGCATGCACTCCGCGGCGCTGGAAACCCGAAGAAGGTCTTACAATAATTGATCTCTTACGTGAAACCTGAAAACTGTTTAAAATGTAGTCACTTAATCTGTGACTACATTTCACGTAATATTATTATATGCTGAAGATGGCCACTCAAACACCACATGCATGCACTTGTAAGTTGAGATGTAGCCTTTATATGCATGTATGTAAATCTATCTGCACTTACATAGGCTACATAGTTGTGTATGCATGTATGCAACTATGCATGTATGTTTGTGTAATTGTTCATGTATACATGTATGTATGTATGCATACATGAGTTTGTATGTGGGCAGGCCTACATGTTTGCGTATAAAATGTATATGCAGTGTAAAAGCGATGTATACATAGTTATAAATGCATACAGTTTGTCTAATGGAAATCCATAGTGTGTTCGAGTCTTGCATAAATACATAGGCCTACAGGCTACAGTGTGTTTGTTTTAAGCTGTTGAGTTGATCCGAGATACGAACGTAGTTTATCTGATTATTATTAATGCTTACAGAACATAATAATATAGGAGCTAATGATCTGATAAACGACATTTTGTTTCTCGGATGTCTTAATAATGATTGCGTGATTTTCGCTGCTTTCAAGGCGACCTCGGTCATAAATAACGATCTCGATGTGCTCAAGTCAGATTATCTCAAGAGAGAGAGAGAGAATAGAAGGAGAGAGAGAGAGAGAGAATAGAAGGAGAGAGAGAGAGAGAGAATAGAAGGAGAGAGAGAGAGAGAGAGAGAGACAGAGTCAGAGACAGAGACAGAGACAGAGACAGAGACAGAGTCAGAGACAGAGACAGAGACAGAAATAGAGACTGAGACAGAGATAGAGTCAGGGACAGAGTCAGAGACAGAGACAGAAATAGAGACTGAGACACAGACAGACAGACAGACAGACAGACAGACAGACAGACAGACAGACAGACAGACAGACAGACAGAGATAGAGATAGAGACAGACAGACAGAGGCCGCAGCGGTCGATTTCTACGGACCACCTCACAACACTTGAATCTCTTAACTATTGTTAAATAGCGTCGCAATAAAGTCAGGATCTTTACGAGAAATCCACGAAGCCAGTTACTTCAACGACGTCAGCTCACACATTACTCTCGCGACTCGTGAAGATTTTTGACAATTGCACCGAGCTGTGCACCAGGAAGTAGACCCTAAAACGGTAATGAAACTGACGTTCTTGATTTCCGCATTCTATTGCTAATCCTGGTTATAAGTTGTGCAGTTACTTATTTCTTCCTTGTTGTGACCTGTGTTCAGGATTTATTAGTTTTTAATGATTCTCGATGAAGCTTTCGCAAGTTACAAAATTAGTTGTAGGCCTATACGTTCGCAGTATTATATTGCGTGCGGTTTACTTATTTGAGTTGTGAAGCACGTTGCCGACCTTGTGCAAATGAATTCTCGTTTTTGACTAGACGTGTTTTGCGTCATGTTTAGAATGCAAATTTCGTCGATAATTCGGATTTAATGACGTCTTTCTTCCGGAATAGGCTACTGTTTTTCTCTATAGATCCGCGAAAATAGTCCCTGCTTGTGATCTGCCAATTGTCTTCCTCCGCCTGCAGTGACGAAATGGTGACGTCATACGAAGCCGTTCGAGCCATTTTCGAGAAACCTCCGGAGTCTCGACAAGACTTCGAAGTCGGGGATCTGATTCCGTGGTTTCGAAAGCACATCAGCCTCTTCCACGGTCTAAAATCTGGTAGGTCTGCTGTCGTGTTTGAGGCTCTAAACTAAAGCTTCCAGAGGGTGGTGAAGGAAGTAGTGAGGAAAAGTATAGTCAGGTGTTAATGTAATCCGTAACTTCTATCGCGCCACAACCTATCTTGAAGAAATGGTTTATGAGAACTCATCATTATCGTTGTCGCCATCGTCATCGCCATCATCGTCATCGTCATCGTCATCGTCATCGCCATCGCCATCGTCATCGACATCGCCATCGTCATCACCACCACCATCATCGTCGTCGTCGTTGTCATCATCACCACCACCACCACCACCACCACCATCACCACCCAAACCACCACCACCACCACCACCACCACCACCACCACCACCACCACCACCACCACCACCACCACCACCACCACCACCACCACCACCACCACCACCACCACCACCACCACCACCACCACCACCACCACCACCACCACCACCACCACCACCACCACCACCACCACCACCAAAACCACCACCACCACCACCACCACAAACCACCATCATCATCATCATCATCACCACCATCACCATCACCATCACCACCACCACCACCACCACCACCACCACCACCACCACGATCATCATCATCATCATCATCATCATCATCATCATCATCATCATCATCAAGACTGTCCACAGTCCTTGGTCACTCATCAGTTCCAATGATTCTCTCCCTTCAGTGTCGGTCCAAGCGACGTTATAATAAGTTCTCATTTATGTTTCCCATCCATCCATCCATCGCAGTCTAGGTCTGCCTATGTTTCCATTTTTCTTCGAAATGGCTCATAATAAAGTCCTCATATTTGCCAGACATGGACATCCTTTACAGTAGCCAATAGATTTTCATCGTCACTCACTCGTTCCAGACAGCGGGCTTAACTGCTACGTGCAGGTTAGCGAGGTTATAAAGAATGCGCTCTATTATACAGTACACACGGCTGGTAAATTACACGCGAATTAATCCGAGAGCCTACTCTGCCAGCATGCAAAGTGCAAATCAGTGTTCATAGCCAATAAGTCAACGGCCGAAACAAATCTGCTTGTCAATGGACGCAGTCGGTGTAAATGTTAATTCACATTGCTCGTAAAAAATTACTGCAGAATTGCAGAAGCATCTCCGGCACCAAAAACAACATAAAACGTGAGTGTACACGTTTTTAGATACTACCGCACGTGATCACATGCAGTGGCATTTAACAGTGGCCTCTCAAAATGTTCTTTCACAGTGGCCTTCCGTAATTATTGGCCTCTCACAGTGGCCTCTCACAGTGGCCTCTCACAGTGGCCTCTCACAGTGGCCTCTCACAGTGTCCTCTCACAGTGGCCTCTCACAGTGGCCTCACAATTACTGACCTCTCAAAACAGCCTCTCGCAGTGGCCTCTCACAATTATTGACCTCTCACAGTAGCCTCTCAGTGTGGCCTTTCACAGTAGCCTCTCAGTGTGGCTTCTCACAATTGTTGGCCTCTCACAGTGGCCTCTCACAATGGCTTCTCACAATTATTGACCTTTCACAGTGGTCTTTCACAGTAGCCTCTCATAGTAGCCTCTCACTGTGGCTCTCAGTGTGGCCTCTCACAACTATTGGCCTCTCACAGTAGCCTCTCACTGTGCCTCTCACTGTGGCCTCTCACAGTGGCCTCTCAACCCGCACAGCATTTTTCAATAACGTGATGGAGTACGGATCATTACAGGCAGGGCAACGACGACGGATTGCATGACTCACGTACACCGTATAATCACGATACGAATGTTACGGAACGTATTGACGACCAGCAGGAAAATTGTCGCTAGGGTCAATATAATATATCACATTGGACCAATAATAAACGATGCATTTATAGGCTAACTCGTAGTATTGATTAGATCCTGCAGATTCATAATCACTTGCAAAAACACAAGCACCATAATATGTCCCTTGTGTGTGTGTGTGTGTGTGTGTGTGAGTGTGTGTAGGTGTGTTTGTGTGTGTGTGTGTGTGAGTGTGTTTGTGTGTGTGTGTGTGTGTGTGTGTGTGTGTGTGTGTGCAGGCGCGCGTTGTATTAAATATGTCCAGGGCCTACAACACATGTAACCGATCACGTGAATCATATTTCAGTCAGAAAGTATATTTTATTTAGCTCAGTATGCTTCCAAAAGCGTTTGCTGCAGATTTGCTTACTCGCAGTCTCGCACCAATCCAGGGTTTCAGGCTGGCTGCGAAGAAGCACGCAATTAAGCAATAATTAATTGTCAAAAAAGCAAATCGGCCAAGTGCAGTGGGTGGGGTACGTTCATTGCCCCAATCCACTACAATCCACCATTGACTTCGTCTTACTTATTTCAGGTCGCACACAAGTGCGACCTGGTGGCTGTAAGTGACAGGAGTGACTGCTCTAAAATTGATTGATCAGCAGAATCTGATGAAAACGTAGATATAGATAATATGTGTCTGCAGAGGTAAGCCATTCACACACCTGGAATATTAGTTTACAATAATATTCTTAATAATCACGAAGAATTATGTATCATTGAAGACTGTAGGGTATACGTACGACTACACCGAAGGCGAATTATTGCTTTTCCGTGTATTGGTTTGGTGAATTATATAGGCCTAATATATATCGCGAGCATGACAGTCATACTGTGCATATTTTGTTGCTGAACCCTCTATGACCTTGAATTAGCCACTGCTAATCGACATAATATAGCATAATCTGATGTTGTGGGCCTATCGTTTTTGGTCCATAAAACCACGTGAATAGACGTCTACTGCGGAAACCAATTACAACTGGAAGAAACCATAAAGCGTCTTGCTGGTTTCGCTTGCAGCAGGGACGAAATGGCGTGACAGTAATCTAGTTGCATAATATACAATCGTCTTTTATGGTCTACACTCCGCTTCTGAATCTACGTTTCACTGTATATAATGCATGAGCTAATGAGCTTCTGATGACGTGAATGCGTCCGGCGACCTGGCACGCCATGGTTGCAAGTACCGG
The DNA here is from genome assembly GCA_945859605.1 of Lumbricus rubellus. Lineage (NCBI taxonomy): Eukaryota > Metazoa > Annelida > Clitellata > Crassiclitellata > Lumbricidae > Lumbricus > Lumbricus rubellus. Next base: position 26,799,555 of record OX243814.1, read on the forward strand.
CCTCTTTCCCAAGGTATTTTCAATGACCTCATCAGGCCTTTTATGGTCAAAAGTATGATGACCTCATTAGGCACTTTATAGTCAAAAGCATGATGACTTCATTAGGCACTTTATAGTCAAGACTCAAGTTGGTTACTTTGTTGGTTGGTAAATTTGTTCTTGCGAAAGTCCGTCGTATCACATCAATGGCCATGTCATCAGGGCTGTTTTAAAAGAATTTTTAGAACTGCACAATCCCTTATTTTCTTTCCCATCCTCCTTGGTAATTATTACTTCCAATCGGAGGACAATTACCATTTTTGCTAGTTTTAACTGTACAAAAGTGCTTCTACAACTGCACAAATCCATTTAGAACTGCACATTTTGTGTACAACTGCGCGCGTTAAAAAAGCCCTGCATGTCATGCCGCTGTTGCCTTCATGCTCATTTGTTGCAATATACAATGTAGTATACCGTGGATTGTGATTCTCGTCTCCTGTGCCGTGCATGAAAATACGTCTGCTTGCTATAGGTCAGTGGTTTCCAACCTGTTTTGACTTTAGGGCCACTTTTTCTAAGTTGGAGGACATGTACGTGGGCCACTTTTTCTTAGTTGAAGGACATTAGGGGGCCACAAGGCTAAAATTTAATTAACTAAAAACATATAAAACTGTTAAAATTGAACCAAAAAAGAAT